>JAABKJ010075445.1:109485070-109580377 GCA_011634705.1 Andricus grossulariae | reverse complement strand
ACGTTTGATAAAGATTTTAAAGATTGCACAATAACATCAAACATTTCAAAAATCTTAAATGATTTCAAACGATTTCACAAAGATTTAAAAGATTTCAAATGATTTCAAAGATTTAAAAATGATTGAAACATACTTTAAAGATTTCACAAAGATTTCAGAATGATTAACATTTTTCGCAGAGATTTCAAAGATTTCAAATAATTCACAAGGATTTAAAAGGTTTACAAATATTTCAATTTTTGTTTTAATTTCAAACTTTTTAGAAAGATTTTAAAGATTTAACAAACATGTAAAAACTCTCAAATGATTTCAAACGATTGCACAAAGAATGTAAAGATTTCACAAAGATTTAAGATGTCAAAAACTTTACAAAGCTTTCAAAGATTTCACAAAAATTTCAAATGATTCCAAACATTTCAAAAATTTCAAATGATTTCAAACGATTTTACAAAGCTCTCATATGCTTTGAAAATTTTCAAATGGTTTCAAAAGAAATTTAAAGTTTTTAAAATATTTCAAAATTAAAAAAAAATGAAACATATGAAGATTTTAAAGAGATTTAACAAACATTTTAAAAATCTCGAATGATTTCAAAGATTTCACAAATATTTAAACTATTTCACAAAGATTTTACAGATTTCAGATAGATTAAAAAAATTTTACCAATATTTTGAAGATTTCAAAAAATGTCAATGATTTCAAATGAATTGAAAGATTTTAAAAGATTTCACAAAGATTTTAAAGCTTTTAAAATACTTAAAAAATGTAATAAGCTTTCAAAGATTTCACGATGGTTTCATAAAGATTTGAACTGTTTGACAAAGTTTTTAAAGATTTCGAAGATCTCAAATGATTTCAAAGATTTCACCAAAATTTCAAAGATATCAAATCATTTAAAATGATTTCAAAGATTTCAAAACATTTCAAAAAGATTTAAAAGATTTCAAAATGATTTCAAAGATTGAAAAATAATTCAAAGATTTGACAAAGACGTCAGAATGATTTCAAGTATTTCGCAGTGATTTCAAAGATTTCAAATGATTTCAAACATTTAAAAAGATTTCACAAAGATTTAAAAATGATTTGAAAGATTTAAAAATGATTTCAAAGATTTCGCAATGATTTTTTTTTAGATTTGAACCATTTTAGAAAGATTTTAAAGATTTAATAAACACTTAAAAAGTCTCAAATAATCTAAAACTTTTCAAACGATTTCACAAAGATTTCAAAGATCTTAAATGATATCAAAGATTTCACATAGATTTCAAAGATTTCACAAAGATTTCTAAGGTTTAAAATTATTTCACATTTCAGAAAGATTTCAAAGACTGCACAAAAATTTCAAACATTATAAAAGTCTCAAATTATTTTAATCGATTTCACAAAGATTTCAAAAAGTTTTGAAAATTCTACTTTTTCTGAATTAAAAAAAAAAAAACTTTTTGAGTTGAAGATTCACCATATTAGTTGAATTCAAGTGTTTTGTAGAAAACTCGTGAGTTTGACTTGAAAATTTAAACAATTTGGTAGAAAATTAACTTTTCTGTTAAAAAATAATATTTTTGGTTGAAAATTCAACAATTTTGGTACAAAATTCAACTATTTGGTTAAAAATTAAACTATTTAGTCGAAAATGAACTTTTTTACTGGAAAATCATATTTTCGCGTTGAAAATTTAATCTTTCAGTAGATAATTCGTCTTTGCAGATTAAAAATTCAACAATTTTGTCGAAAATTGGTCTTTTTTGGTAGAACATTAATCTTTTTCGCGGAAAAATCACTCTCTTCTTCGTTGCATTCAATTGTTTGAATTTTATGTATTGTTTGAAAAGTATTTTTTTTAAACTGAAAATTTAACGATTCCGTTTCTGGATTTCAAAATTAAATCTTTTTTAATTGTTCATTCATCATATTAGTTTAATATATAAACTATTTTGTTGTAAATTACCTTTTTTGTTGAAAATTAATATTTTTGGTTGAAAATTCAACAATTTTGGTACAAAATTCAACTATTTGGTCAAAAATTAACTTTTTTGGTAGAAAATTAATCTTCTTTGTGGAAAATTTACTCTTTTGGTTGAAGATTTAACTATTAGGTTAGAATTTCACCTTTTTTTTTGCAAATTAAACTACTTTGTTGAAAATTAAACGAATTTATTAAAAATTCGGATTTTTAAAGATTCACCTCTTTGGTTCAAATTTTAACTATTTTGTTGAAAATTCGTTTTTTTTTTGTATTGAATATCAATTTTTTTATCTGAAAATTTAGTGACTCCATTTTTGGTTGTAAACTTAACTTTTTTAGTTGAAAACATAACTTTTTTGGTTAAAAATTCAGCTATTTGGTTGAAAATTAATCTCTCTTAATTGAAAATATTTCTTTTAATTTTTAAAAGTCAATTGTTTTGTTGAAAATTAAACTACTTTGTTAAAAATTCGGATTTTTAAAGAATCACTTCTTTGGTAAAAATTTAACTATTTCGTAGAAAATTCCTTTTTTTTGTTTTGAAAAGTATTTTTTTGTCTGAAAATGTAATAATTCCATTTTTGGTTGAAAACTGATCTTTTTTAGTTGAAAATTCAACTGTTTTATAGAAAACTTGTTTTCTTTTTACTTGAAGATTCAACAATTTGGCAGAAAATTAACTTTTTTTCGAAAATTAATATGTTTGGTTAAAAATTCAACAATTCTGGTACAAAATTCAACTATTTAATCAAAAATTAACTTTTTTATTAAAAACTCATAGTTTTAAGTTGAAAATTTAACTGTTTTGTAGATAATTCACCTTTTTGGATTCAAAATTCAATAAGTTTGTCGTAAATTTGTCTTTTTTGGTAGAAATAAATAAATAATAAATATTGGAAAATTTACTCGTTTGGTTGAAAATTTAACTATTTGGTTAGAATTTCATCTTTTTTGGTTTAAAATTTAATTTCTTTGTTGAAAATTAAACTAATTTATTAAAAATTCGGATTTTTAAAGATTCACCTCTTTGGTTAGGAATTTAACTTTTTTGTTGAAAATTCAGTTTTTTTGTTGAAAATTAATTTTTTTTATCTGAAAATTTAATGATTCCATTTTTGGTTGAAAACTTAACTTTTTTAGTTGAAAATTCTACTAATTTGTTGAAAATTAGTTTTTTGTTTGTTTGAAAATAAATTTTTTTATCTGAAAATTTAACGATTCCGTTTTTGGTTGAAAACTTGACTTTTTTAGTTGAAAACTTAATTTTTTCAGCTGAAAATTGAACTAGTTGCTTCAAAATTCATCTTTCTTGATTTAAAATGCTTCTTATACTTTTTAAAAGTCAATTGTTTTCTAAAAAATTGAACTTTTTAGTATGACAAATTTACTCTTTATTTGAAAATTCATCTTTTTGGGTAGAAAATTAATCTTCTTTGTTAATTCAGCTTTGTAGTTTAAAAATTCAACTATTGTGTTAAAGTCATTTTTTCTGATCGAAAATTGAACTGTTTTGTTAAAAATGCGTCTTTCTGGCGTGAAAATTTAACTATTTTATTCAATTGGAAATTCAGCTATTTTTAATAGAAATCTGTATTATCATCGGAGAAGGTAACGAATCGAGAAGATCGAGAAGAAGACATAGAATGGAAATCTACAATATCGACCAAAGTTATATTCTCCTATACAGAAAATATTTTAAAGTCATTTCAGACAAGATGGAGAATATATAAAATAATAATCACAGTACGTGCTATAACAAAAGCTAAAATTCATATCAATTATAGGGATCATGTCACAAATATACACAAAGATATTTAGTGAATATGTACAAGATTGCGAGGTTTTTGAGCAATATAAATGGTTCTTTAATTTGAATATTAAATTTACCTGAATCAATCTATTCCTTGATCATAAGAAATTTATTATATTAAATTATTATACAGAAAACAATTATAGGATAATCAGCATTGGAATAAATGATACACAATTATTAGAAGAGTTATTGTAAAAAATAGACAAACTGCAAAGGATCGGTTTATTCAAGACCATTCCTAATCTCATTTGAATCTACTCAAAAATATAGATTCTAAACTAATAAACTTTATGCAGCAAAAATTTGTGAATTTCCTTAATATCATTAATATCTCCTAAATTATAATTCTTTAAATAATAATAATAATTCCATACAAAAAGCTTTCGTCACCTCTTAAAATCCCTCGATGCTATTGGAAATATTTTTTAATCCATTTAATCTTGAAATCTGTTAAAATCCGTTAAAATCCATTCAAATTGGTAAAATCACCCGAAATCTTTGAAATAATTGTAGGCCCTATAATTCGTAATGTTTTCTGTTTAGGTTTTCAAAGTCTGTAAAAAAATCCCTTCGAATAAAATTTCATTTATTCCGTAAAATGTGAATCATTAGAAAGTGTTTAAATACAGGGTGTCCCAGTACTCAAGGCACATTTTTATATTTTTGAATTCCATGTGTCACTGATTAGGTCGTGTGTGCAGAAGAGTAATTTTAAATTTGCAGAAGGTTGTGAATATCAATTGTAATTTCAGAATTCATTTGTGCTCCTTTGAATTTTTTTGAATTTATTTGCAATTCTCTGGAAACCTTTACAGTACACCTTCAATTAATTTGAATTTCTCCAAGTCTTTTGTATTCTCTGAATTTGAAATTCTCTGAAATCTTATAAATTCTATGAATTTTTTCGTATCCTTGAAATTCTTTTGAAATTCTGTATCTTTCTTCAATTCTCTGAATGATTTTGAAGTTTGCGTATTCTTTTGCACTCTGTGAATTCTTTTGAATTCTCAACATTATTTCGAATCCTCTGAATTCTTCCAAATTATTCAAATTCCCTGATTTATTCTAAATTCTCTGTATTGTTCCAACATTTTCCAAACTCTCTAAACTGTTTTGAATTTGTTGAATTCACGGTATCACTGCATTTTTAAAAAGTTTTTCAATTATCTTGAAATCATTGGAATAAACTTTGAATTTTTTGATCATCTTTGAATATTTTTAATACTGTAGAATTCAAACTACTTCAGAATAAAATTGTTTTTTATTTTAATTGTTCTTTGAACTCTCCTAAATTATTCTAAATTCTCCTATAAATATTGAAATGTCTGAATTCTTTCCAATTCTCTGAAAAATTTTGGATTCTATGAATTCTTTTGCATCGTCTTTTTTTTAAATCATGTGAATTCTTCTGAAATTGCCTAAATTATTTGAACAATACCCCATTAATCATTTTAAATTGCTACAATTCTTTCGCATTATCTGAATTATCCTGAATTCATTTGAATGCTCTGAAATATTTTGTATTCAACTAGTCTTCTGAATTCTTTTTCAGTTTTTCAAATTCTTTTGATATCTTTAGAATACCTGTGGAATTAGTTTGAATTCCTTCAAGTGTTTTGAATTCTGTAGAATTCTACAGGATTTAAAATATTTGAAGAAAGTTTAAGTAATTTAACGTGTATCCCAAAGATTTTAGGTGAATTAAAAATATTCCGAAGAATTCACAGATTTGAACAGAATTCACAGATTTCAAAAGAATTCACAGAATTCAAAATAAATTTAGATGATTCTAAAAAATTTAGATAATACGAAAGAAATCACAGAATTAAAAATATGTCACAGAATTCAAATGAATTCATACAATTCAAGAATTATTCGAGAATTCAGAATAACTCAAGGTGTTTCATAAAGATTTCAAGAGAATTAGGGAAAAAAAATTTTAATTTCTGTAGAATTTATGTGTATTCGAGAAAAATTTAGAGAATACAAAAGAATTCAAAAGATTTCTGAGAATTTAAAAGAATTCAGACGATTGAGAAGATTTCAGTAGAATTCAGAGAATTTGGAAGAATTCAGAGAATAGCGAAAGAATCAGAGAATTAAGAAGAATTTAGAAAATTCAGAAGAATTCACAGAGTGCAAAAGAATTGATAAATTTCAAAAGCATTCAAAGAATTAAAAAAAAAGTATAGAGTTTTTTTGGATGACAGTTACTCCCAGTGGGACCCTGCGGTGGTTGTTAACCTTTAGTTTTAGATATATATATATAAAATATATATATATATATGAATTGGTCAGTTCCACGCCATTCGTAACGATGAATCGAGTAGTTCCACGGCATTTGTGCACTTCCACGACCGTCGTGGAACTGCACGTCAGTGAATCGTGTACTTCCATGACGGTCGTGGAAGTACTCGATTCATCGCAAAATTGAAAATATACTTATATATTTGACTTAAAAGCTAAAATTAATAATAATCGTGTAAATATCACATCTTCGTGACATTTTACAACTAATTAATTAGCTGTGGGCTTGATTTTTTTCTGTTTCGACCGTTTTTTAGATATCAGTAATTTATGGTAAATTATGATGTATACATACCGGTCACTTCCACGACTCTATGTATAATTGTGTACATATATATATATACATATATATATACAACGTTCACTTCCACGACTTTACTGGTGATTAGGTTGGAAAGGTTGTAACATTCACTGTTTGAGATAGTGGACCTGCATGTTGCACTTTAATTATAAATAACTGTTCAGGGGATGAATTTTAGATTATTTTTTAGTTTTCAATATTTAACGAATATTATACGATCAAACTGTAGACTCAAAACAAATGTGTTAAAAATACACCGAATTATTATATTTCTTCGCGTTCGGTAAAGCAGATATTTTTATTCATTTGGTAGTCATTTGGGCATGATTTCCGCTTCTAGCAGAATGTTAACGAATAAAGATGCTATATACCTTTCCGGTTGCGGACGAATTTGGTTTTTATCCCATACGAGTGAGAAAGATGAAGAGCACTTTTTGTTCAATTTTTTGCGTCTATCTCTCTCACAATCATTGGACAAAAACTAATCTTGCCCACAGCCGGAATGGTATGTAAGCACCATAAGAGTTACAGGTAACACTATTTTTTTAATAAAAAAAACTTTTACTTCTAGCTGCACATGTTAAGGGTAACTATTCCAATGCATATAATACCAAAAGTATCCAACCTTCCAATTCTTAAATTCTCAGATATTTCTATTTCAAAAAAAAAAAAACCCCAGTCGTCGATCTTGCCTCCGCATGCAGGGCAAAGGGGTAAACCGACAATACGCAAATGTTTTTAACAGTGTAAGTTTGTTCGTAGACTAACTTAAGTGAAAGTGTTCAATTGTTTTTACTATTGACCTATGGATTTATTATAAGGGGCAGTCATTGCTAAATTCAAAATTTGCACAGTAAATCTTAGAGTTTACCCGTTTCCAATGTCTCGTAAGGGAATACAACGCCTGTGAATGGTCACATAAATAATTTTGTATTCGACCTCCCTTGAAAACTCGCCATGACATGCACGTAATGTGACCGCTTCCAGTCCAGTGACGTTCGCACATGCGCACTCCGCTGACGGGCCAACATGAAACTTGACACCCGCTAAATAAAACTTAACACCCGCTACATATACACTGCACCCCGAAAGTGATAATATGAAGGAATTGATCTTTATCTTTGAAAAAATTATATTGCTAGACCCAACAGTCTCCCTTCTGCAAAGTACGCTATTTCTATCTTTCACCTATAATCTAAAATTGTCAAGTACACCAAAAAACCTCTATCTGCTTCACATGCTCGTTTTCACGGAGGGGGACAAAAAGTATGGTGAGTATCAAGTGCGTGAAGATATTTTGCCGTGTGTGACTGCCGCCCTCGCTTCGCTCTGGTACCAAATTCAAACTCGTCAAAATAGCTTTCTTTACGCCCTCGATACACAATATACTATTTTGTCCGACCCCCCTTGAAAACGCGCCATTGCATGAACGTGAAGCGGGCATCCAAAAATTATTTTTCAAAATTGAGAGTTGGTTGTCAGTGACAGGGGTTGTTTTTTCGAAATTTTTTTTTGGGTATTTCAAGGGCCCGAAAATAGCGCGAAATTCTGGAGTAGTTTGTTTTGTCCAAAAATTATTTTGCAAAATTGAGGGTTGGTTTTCAGTGATAGGGGTTGTTTTTTTTAAATTTGTTTTTGGGTATTTCAAGAGCCCGAAAATAGCCTGAAATTATGGAGTAGTTTGTTTTGTCCAAAAATTATTTTTCAAAATTGAGGGTTGGTTGTCAGCGACAGGGTTGTTTTTTTGGTATTTGTTTTCGGGTATTACAAGAGCCCGAAAATAGTCTGAAATTATGAAGTAGTTTGTTTTGTCCAAAAATTATTTTTCAAAATTGAGGGTTGGTTGTCAGTGACAGGGGTTGTTTTTTCGAAATTCCCCAATAATAGATATAATTTCATTTGCATGACTAGGATTTCCAGCTGCTTGAAACGCTAATAGTAAACGTAATCGATCCACTAATTCAATTGGATTATCCCAATAAACGCAATATAATTTACTACCCTCATTATTAATAATATATTTTGGTATTAATCCTCTCCCCAATGTAGAACTTTTCCTTTTTTCCTTTTCAGCTTTAAACGGATATTCAAGTCTAATTTTTTCTATAAAATTTTTAAATGTTGAAGATTTTTTATCACGAATCGCTTGATCAGCTCTGTAATGTTTTCGATGTGCATTCGTTGAAATTATAATTTGCTTATAATCTGCAAGGTCACGATCATCTATAATTATATTATAAGTCTCATTTTGAATAAAAGTTCAAGCAAACCTTCACTATGTCAGTGCTTCTCATCACCTACATTGAAATAATTTTGACTAAAACTTGTCGGTGTGTTACCGATCATTAACCTATTTTTAGATAATTTTCGAACACCATGTATATTATCTAAATCTTTATTTCTCTCCCCTAATATAAGAACGTAAGTACTTGCAATATCATTCCATGAAGTAGAAGCAGTTGATTGATCTGAATCTTGCGTATTTTCGAATGATTTTTATCCAATAGCTGATTTGAATGAAGATTCATGGTAATCACTTTGCTCATTTTCCTTCTCCTATTCCTCCTCTCCACCTATTTCTCCTTTACTCTTTTTTATGGTGGGAAATAATCCTGTGTAAAGTCTATATTGTTCACTTTATCCTTACCTGAATTAAGTTTGTTAACATTTTTAAAATGATCAATTATTTTCTTAAGCGGTGCAACAACTAGCTCAAAAGTAACACTTAAAATTTGTTCAAGTGATTCTTTACCTAATTTTATCATTCTATGTTTTTTTCGAATAGCTGCACTAGCCGTAGTAATTTGATGTAAAATATCTTTTTGAGAAGAGAAGTTGATACATTCCGGTTCTAATAGGTACTGCACCCTTTTCAATTAGTTGTTTAAATTTATGAAACAGTCAAATCCTTTTCAGTATGTACCTCCACTAATATCATTATCTTTATCAATTACTACAAAACCATACTTATTTTTATTCCAAGAAGTTAAACATAATTTCTTAAATTTAACATAAGACATGTCAGTATTCACATGATCAGCATATATATGTTTAAGATTAATTTTATCTTGTTTAAATAATACCAAAAAATTAAGATTATCACGTATCAACCACATCCTTAAATATAAATATTAAGTTAGGTCGTGCCTCACTCGGCCTTACTAGTTCACTATGCTCGTTGTATGGAAAGTATTCAACCCCGTCTACCAACTGTAGAACTTTATCCAAAAATGTATATTGTGGTTGATTTAAAGACTTTGAGTATACATACACATTTTCAAACCTTAACCCATTTGGATGTATAAGTAGAATAAGTAAAACAATCGTTTGTTCACAATTCGATGGTTCACAAAATATAGCTCTTACACTATCTGGTAGTAAATTCCCATGTCATTTCTTTTCCTTACTTTTTAGAGGTTCTGTGATATCAACAAAATTTACCATAGGTAGTTTCGTTGGTTGTGCTTTGAACTCCATCTCGAATGCAACTGAACGAGAAAAACTATAAATAATTGGTTTTATAAAATTCGTAGTCAGTTTCAAAAGTCTTCCCACTTGGTTATAATCATGTTTGGAAAAAAAATAAATAAAGTCAGTTGTAAACGAACATTAAAATGAAGTAGATGTGGTGTTAAATTAATTAATAAATTAAATAATAATTTTCCTGCAGAATTGCATATTCCAGGTTATCAATATTGTGGACCTGGTACAGAATTAACGAAACGTCTTGCTCTAGGAGATCCGGGTATAAATCCTCTAGATAAAGCTTGCAGAGAACACGATATTGCTTATTATCAAAACAGAGAAAATATTGAGGTGAGAAGCATAGCTGACAAATAATTAGCTGAAAAGGCTTGAAATCGCGTTTTAGCTGAATACGCATGATGAAGTGAAAAAGCTGCAGCGTGGGTAGTAGCAAACACAATAAAGCTGAAGTCAAAAATGGGTATGAGGTTGAAAAATAAGAAGAAAAAAATGGATATGGGGTTGAAGAATAAGAGAAAGAAAGGGAGGGAGGGTGTAAAAATTAGAAATCAGCATTACGACAAATTGTAACAGCTGCTAAAGAATCAATGATTGTTGGTAAGGATGCACAATCGGTAATTAAATAAGCTCTTCAAGGTGCGCGGGCAGCAGTAAGAAAAGCTGGTGGGATTTCAACAAAATACATGAATTTTTAACCAAATACTTGAATTTCCAAATAAAAAAGATAAATTTTCGACCAAATAGTTGAATTTCGAAATGAAAAAAAAAAAACAATTTTCAACCAGAAATGGAAAAGTAAACTTTCTAGTTAAAGAATTAATTTAATTTGTTTATTTTCAACAAAAAATTGAATTATATCAATCCAAAATATCGAATTTCCTGTCCAAATAGACAAATGTGCAACAAAATAGTTGAATTTCCTACCGGCAAAAATGAATTTTTAACCAAATGTTCGAATTTTGAAATAAAAAAATCAAAGATTAACCAAAAACAGTTGAATTTTCAACAAATACTTGAATTCTCAGCTCAAAATTAAATAGTTAATATTTCAGCCAAACAAAATGAATTTTCAACAAAATAGTTAAATTTTCAACGAGAGTTGAATTTTCAACACAATATGTGAGCTTTTAACCAAGTAGTTAAACTTTCAACCTACAAAGATGAATTCTCAATCAGAACGCCGAATTTTCAGCAAAATACATGAATTTTCAAATAAATAGTTGAATTTTTAATTAAAAAAGAAAAGAAAATCCCTAACATTTTCAGATTTTTCCAGATTAGTAGACACCCTGATTATGCACCTCCAAAAAAACGGTTCAACAGTCTTTTTCTGTTCAGTAGAGAACTAATTTGAAAAAAAATTATTTTTTTTGAGGGAATAAAAATTTCAGGACTGAAATTCAAGGACTTTTCCAGGGTTTTTTTTGTCAGGTAGAAAAAAATTCAAGGATTTTTCCAGGTTTTCAAGGAGTTCCAGGACGCTAGACACCCTGATTTAAAATATTATTCTTAAGTCCATAAATTATAAAAATTCTTATTTATTTAACCACTTTTTCCAGTTAAATGCGAACTGAATTAATGGAACCCAATAAGAAAATCTAATCTTAAAAAAAAATTAAATACAATTTGGACTAACATCACGTCCATTGTACACAATATTTAGTTGAAATTTTATTTCATTTATTTAAAAAATTCGTTTCTGGTAGAAAATTAAGCTTCTTGGTTGAAAATTCCACTAGTTGGTTAAAAATTAATATAGTTTGTTCACAAATTCGTCTTTTCTGATAAAAAATTAATCTTCCTGGTTGAAAATTTGACTAGTTACTTAAAAATTGATGTATTTTTTTTTAAATTCGTCTTTTTGGTAGAAAGACAGTTTTTTTGGTTAAAACTGCAACTATTTAAAAAAAAATTAAAATCTTGGTTGCAACTTCAACTTTTTGGTTAAAAATGTATTTGCATGTTTGTTCAAAATTCATCTTTTCTGGTAGAAAATTTATCTTCATGGTTGAAAAATTAATTATTTGGTTGAAAATTCAACTCTTTTGTAGAAAGCTAATTTTCTTGGTTCAAAATACAACCGTTTGGTTGGAAATTAATCTTTCTTGGTTAAGGATCTTTTTTTTGTTTATAAATGCAACTGAATGGTTAAAAAATAATCTGTTTTGGTTTAAAATGAATTTTTTTGCTGAAAATTCAACTTGTTTGTAGGGAATTCGCATTTTTGGGTCGAAAATTCAACAACTTGATGAAAAATTTAACTATTTGGTGGAATATTGATGTTTTTTGTGGAAAATTCGTCTTTGTTGGGTTAATCCAACTATCTTTTATTTTTAAATAAAAAATCTTTGTGTGTTGAAAATTCGACTCTTTTTTTTTGTTAAAAATTAATTTTTTAAACTGAAAATTGAACTATTTTGTTGAGAATTCAACTGACTAGTTGTAAATTAACTTTTTTGTTGAAAATTCATTTTCCCCGGTTTGAAAAATCAACTATTTAGCAAAAAAATTGAACTTTTTTGTAGAAAATTCGTGTTCTTTATTGAAAGTTAATCTTTTTGGTTGAAATGCTATTTGGTCAAAAATGTATATATTTTCTTGAAAATTCATCTTCACTGGTAGAAAATTAATCTTCTTGTTTGGAAATTTAACTATTTGGTTAAAAATTTATGGAATTTGTTCAGAATTGTTCTTTTTTGGTAGAAAATTAATCTTCTTTGTTGAAAACGAGTCTTTTTATATGAAAATTCATCTATTCTGGTGGAAACATCTTTTTTTTAAATTAAAAATACAATTTTGGATTGAAAATGAAACTGTTTGGTTAAAAGCTTATCGGTGTTGGTTTGAGGATTCAACAATTTTGTTGGAAATTCGTATTTTTGGTTAAATTAAAGTGTTTCTGATTTAAAATGAAAATTTTGTTTTTGGTTAAAATATAAACTATTGCATTTTTCGTCTCTCCGTAGCTTAATTGGTTAAAGCATCAGACCGGAAATCTGAAAGATCTGGTGTTCAAATCCCAGCGGAGCTTGAGAGATTTTTTTCACAACTTTACAAAATTAATAATCAATATTCAAAAAATGTTCATTATCGACCACGTAGACAAAAAACATTAACATCATATTATTATTTGATACTTTTCAGCTCCATCTAAAAATGGTGACCAAATCAGCGTACAAGAACTTTTCCGTTCATGGTGGAAAAAATAATTTTTCTAGTGCAATTATTATATAATATATTGACAAATAAACATTATTTAACTTGAGTGTATAATTGAATGGTTTTCTTTTATTTAAGTAGTTGATCTCCTTTTTATCAATAAACACAATTTTACCTTTATTATTTTTGCTTTCCGGTCTAAACGGGATTTTTAAAAGGGTTTTTAATATATTACTGGAAGGAAGAAAAATGTGATGAATAAATGAATGGATTAAAGTAAATGAATTCATTAATTGAATTAAATTAAACAAATATTTTGTTAAAATATTATATATATATATATTATTAAATACATGTTTCTTATCAGTAAAAGCATGAGCTTATATGTGCTGCTTGGTATAAAAGATTAATTTTTTTAGAAGACAGTTGAATTTCTAATCTAAAAGAACGAATATTGCATTTTAAAAAACAATGTTTCAATTTCAAACAAAAACGTGAATTTTTAACAAAATAATTAAATTCTCAACCAAAATTATGAATCTTCAACAACAAAAAAATGCATTTTTTACAAAGAAGTTCAACTTTCACTCGTCTAGTCAAATTTTTAATAAAAAATGATCCATCCTCAATAAAAAAGATAATAGTTAATATTTCACTCGAGAAAAGTTTTAATTTTTGAAGAAAAAAAAGTTTTTGGAACCAAAAACACGAATCTTCATCAAAAGATTTAAATTTGCAAACAGGAAAGATTTTTCAGTCAAGAGAAAAAATAAATTTCAACCAAATTGTTGAATCATTAAACTTAAAAGACGAATTTTTTAGAAAACCGTTGAATTTTCAACCAAAAAGTTGGATTTCTAATAAAAAAATTAATCTTCTACAAAAAAGACGAATTTACATTAAAATACATAAATATTCAACCAAATTCTTATATTTTCAACTAAATATTATAAATTTTCAACCAATGATGAAATAGTTAAATTTTGAGTTGAAAAAAATTAATTTTTGAACAAAAAAGAACGAATATCCAATAAATTAGTTAGATTATCAATCAATAAAATAAACGTCCAATAAAGTAGATCAACTTTTAACAAAAAATTTGTAATTCCGACTGGAAGAGATCAATCCTCAATGGATAATTTATTAGTTGAATTTTCAAATGAAAACGATGCATTTTCAACAAATAATACAGCAGTTAAATTTTGAGTTGGAAACATTATTTTCCAACAACAAAAAAACGGATTTTCAACCAAATAGTTCAATCTTCAAACAATAAAATTAATTTTTCTAAACGTATTTCAACTTTCAACCTGTTAGTTGTATTTTCAATTGAAAAAATTAATTCTTGATGAAAAATGTAATAATTGAATTTTCAACTGAAAACGAAAAATGTTCAGCCACAAATGAATTAGTTTAATTTCCAGTCAAGAAAATTATGTTTCAACTAAAAGAAAAAGCAAATAATTTTCAACAAGAAAAAGGAATTTTCCACCAAAAAAGATTAATTTTCAACCAAAAATATAATATTATACTTTTCAATCAAAAATAATAAGCTTTCAACGAAAAATAGTTGGGGTTTTCCCAAACATTTCGAAAAAATATTATTTACATTTATATTTTCCATGTATTATGTCACATTCTGCGTTAAACCCCCATCCCCAAACCCACTTGCAACTTGACGTAGTTTTTGAAGAGCCCTTATGATAGGGGACATTAACATCCAAAAAGTTGCAATTAAAGTTTGGCAAATGTTCTTTATTTGACTTAACTAAAATACAAAATATTACAGCCTTATATAAATATTATTATTATAAAAATTTATCCACAAAACTGGAAGAACCAGCCTCCAAAATAAAGTTTGAGATTTATTTCACAGAATATTTATCGGATTTTTATCCAGAAAAACGAAATTATATTATACAATATAAAATTATGAGTGCCCCGAGTAAAAATTCTTCGACTTGGTTTTGACTTGAATCGCCCCCAATCAAGACATGCTGAAGTCGAAAAGTTCGACTTCAGCATGTCTCCTTATTGAGACGGAGCCAGACTTCAATTTATGTCTTGAAGACAAGTTTAATATTAACTGACTTTGTGATTAGATTTGAGCTTTATTCAGCTGGGACGAAGAGCAAATTTTTGGGGTTTGCTGAAAGAGCTTTCGAATAAAATTGCCTATATTATATTTTACAGCTGTAGATACACCACGACCAGGACGAGTCTCAAGAGCAGATCAACGTGCGATATCTCAGATGTTGCAGAGGACGCACAATCAGAATGATAATCTTGAAAGTAAGTACATACAAATATTTTGAATTCAGAATAAATTGTTGTGACTAGAAAAAAAAATCAAAATTTCATTTCATAAGCGCCAATAAATTGTTCTGGCTGAATGACGTTGGCCCTTGAAGACCTTTGAAATTTATTGGAATTTTCGGAAATCTGTGATAATAATTCATGGCAGAACAGGTGATCGCCTTCTTCAAGATTTTCTCTCTTACTTTCACTTTCTTCATTTCATGGGGAAGTCGAGAAAAATTATCAAAAATATGCAATTCTATAATGATATGTAATTTGTAGCAAATCCAATTAATGCAGCTTATATTATACTATATTTAAAATTACTTTAACCCTTTTTTACTTGACAACAAAGTTGATTTTTTTAATTTTCAGAAATGAGATTTCAAAATTTTCAGATTTTTAAAAAAGGCCTTGAATCAGTGCATAAATAGAGTGATTCAAATGTATACCTTGGTTAAAAAAAAAGAAGTACTTTTTATTAACCTTTTAATAATTGAAGATGAAAATTTTTTGCCCAATGTTCCAGGAGTAACTTCAACCTAAAAACTTTTAATTTTGACAAACAAAACCCCTTCGCATTGTGCCCGAAAATGCCCCAAGAAATGCAAAATATCAGATTTAAGTAAAAAATGATGATGAACTTGAGAATAATGCCAAATAGTGCCAAATTTCAATAAAATCGGTGCATCAGTGTTTGAGAAATCGTGTCCACCGACTTTAAAAATCGAGTTTTAAGAAATAGGCGCTCCAAAGGTAATCAGTCTGATTCTGCGACGTGACGCATACGGGTGCGATGGGATACAGAAATTGGGAGCACTGCATAAAACTGAAATATTTTAAAAAGTGACCCTTAGAAATAAAGAGAATCAAGCTAGAAATACAGGCAAATAATAGGTAAGCAGGTGCCTCGATATACTTGCGAGGCTCCCGCTGGCGGAACCTAATGACACGAATTTCCAAAGGCTCTATCTCCTAGAGTTTTATTCCGATTGACTTGAAACTACCCACGTAACACCCCCGCCTGGTCTCACAATCGATCTCTAAAATCGATTTAAATGGACTTCTGGCGAGATATTCAAAATAAAACAATTATCCCAACATACATAGGAGTGATAATTTTGATGAAGTTCTTATAAATTATTTTAAAAAATAACAAATGTATCTTACTGAAAAATATATTTTTATAAAAACACTTGAAGAAGGAAAAATACATTGAATGGAAAGCAATGACAACAAATTAAGAAATAAAATTTCACATGAACTCCCCCCCCCCCGCGCTTTCCGAGGGGATTTCCTGACTAAGAGTTGATGTTCTATCATCACCATGGAAAAACTCCTGAATTAAAACCTGTCCGAATTCACCTGAAAAAAACTCTGTGAATATTTATCAATCTTATAAATGGGAACTTGAAAATTTTTGGAAAATACTAGAAGTTTTTACCCTTATGATTTTTAGATTGGGTCTCTCGGCTAACTGTTGTTGGCCGAACATCCCCTTGAACTCACCCGCGCAATTTCGCATCCTCAGAAAAAGATACAAGGGGCATAGCAGGATAAGAATGTATAAGGTGCCCCCCGCCGAATCTGTTCAACATTATTATTCTGAGTTAGTACAAATATGAGGTTCAATTCCCCGCAAGATGATATCTGAGAAATCATTTTTACGGGAGTTATGAGGTCGAGTATAAAAATCGAAAAACATATTCTTCTCGGAAACGGCTTGACCGATCCCAATTGGGGGAAAATATGTTATGGATCCCAATGCGGAAATGTTTCGAAAAAATGATGGAACATTTTAGACAAAAAGAAAAAGTCAGAAAAAAATTACATAATGTTTTCGAAATTTTTAAACTGGGAAATTCATGAGGCACAATCACCGTTTTTCGCCTGAAAATACCTTGGATTATGTGAAAAAATATGTGGAAGTCAGTTAAAGAGGCTGCCCGTGGTTCAAAAAATGAAAAATCTCCAGCGTACCACGTAAAATGCACGTCCGCTGACCAATATTCTCATCTGATGTTCTTTCATATTTCATTTATTTTGTCTCCTGAACGTTTTCCTCAAGAATCCTGTGAAAATTATATTTATATAACCTTAAAATAAGCAAACAAAGAAACTTAAAAAGTAAATAGTTATTCCTAATTTTAATTTTATGTACAAAAATATTTTGCGCCCTAAATTATAATTTTGATGAAATTTTTCTTTTTTCTTCATTATAAAATTTTTTAAATTTGAAAATGTATTTATTTGGTTGAAAAACTGTTTTTAATTAAAAATTAAAAATTTTTCATTGAAAAGCAATTCTTACAATTTTCGTTGAAAATTCAGCTTTTTTTGGTTGAAAATTCGACTGTTTCGTTAAAACCTTTTTTGTTTATGAAATTTTGGATTGACCTACAGAAACATTGAAAAATCTTTGTAAATTTTCTTAAGAATTTTAGGAAGATTATATTTCTTTAAACTTAAGAGTAAATAAATTTAAAAAATAGATATTCGAAATTTTTATTTTGCATATAAAAAAATTTTTCGCCTTAAATTATAATTTTGTTGACATTTTTCTTCTTTCTCCACTAAAAAACTTGTTGATTTGAAAATTTATTATTTTAGTTGAAAATTTATTCTTTTAATGTTGATTCTAACTATTTTTAATTGAAAATTAGAATTTTTTAATTGAAATAGCAATTATTACATTTTTCGTTGAAAATGCAGCTTTTTTTGGTTGAAAATTCATTTTTTGCATCTTCAACTAAAAATGTAATAATTGATATTTCAATTAAATTTTTCAATTTTTAATTGAAAACAGTTAAATTCAACTTAGAAAGAATGAATTTTCAACCAAATAAATAAATTTTCAAATCAAACAAAAATTTTCAGTGAAGAAAAAAAGAAAATTCAACAAAATTATAATTTAAGGTGAAAAATATCTTTGTATACAAAATAAAAAATTCGAATAAGTATTTATTTTTTAAGTTTTTATATTTTCTTATTTTAAGGTGATATAAATATAATTTTCACAGGATTCTTGACAAAATGTCACAAAATTTTTCAATATTTCAGATGTCAAATAAAAATTTGAACAAAAAATATAATTTTCAGCTAAAAACTAATTAATGGAGATATTTTTATAATTTCATTCTTCAAATCTATTCCCTAAGGCTAAACATGGTACAAAAATTTCGTAAAATTTATCAAATGACCAACTATTCACAAGAATTTTTTAAATAAAAATCAATGTGTATCATATTCAAGTAACATTTAGGAATATTTATAAAAAGTATTAATATTTTTCATTTTTAAAATTAATGTATACAGAGTACAGTTTTGATTTAAACTTTCACGCCAGTTTTTGTACCAAGTTTGACCCTAGGGCAGAATCAAGAAAAAAAATTCTAAAAATATGTTCATTAGTTATTAAAATACTACAAAGAATTAACTTAAAAAATTGTTTTGTCCTTTTAAAATCATGAGATATTTCCAATTATAATTATTTTAAAATTAAAATAAAATTGTAGAAATAAATATAAATATAAGTTTTATGAGATTCTTGAGAAAATTTCGAAATACAAGATTTCAGATACTTTAAATCAAAATTTGAACAAAACAAAACAACATTTTCAACCGAATAGTTTACTTTTCAGGCAAAAAATGTTAATTCTCAACGAAAAATGTAATAATTGCTATTTCAATTAGAAAAAGTTTATTTTAAATTAGAAACGGTCAAACTTAATTTAAGAGAAAATTAATTTTCAACAAAATAAATACATTTTCAAGTAAAAATGATTTTTAGTCAGGAAAAAAGGAAAATTCCAAACAAATTATAATTTGAGGCAAAACATTATTTCTAATGCAGAATGAAAATTTTGAATTATTATTTATTTGTAAGTTTATATAAATATAATTTTCCTAAGATTCTTAAGAATATTTTAAAACATTTTTTAATATTTCTGTATGTCAATCAAAATTTCAATAATGACAAAAATTTTAACTGAGCAATTGAATTTTCTACCAAAAAAGGATGAATTTTCAACCAAGAAAGCTGAATTTTTAACGAAAAATGTAATAATTGCTATTTCAATGAAAAAATTATAGTTTTTAATAAAAAAAGTTAAATTTAACTTTAAAATATTGAATTTTCAACCAAATAAATAAATTTTCAAATAAAAAAAAATTTTCATTGAAAAAAAAAGAAAAATTCAACAAAATTATAATTTAAGGCGAAAAATATTTTTGTATACAGAATAAAAATTTCAACAAAAAATATAATTATCAACCAAAAACTAATTAATGGAGATATTTTTATAATTTCATTCTTCAAATCTATTCCCTAAGGCCAAACATGGTACAACTCTGTTAAGAAAATCTCATCATAATTTATTGGAGCCTAAAAATTGGTTTAATATAGTATTAATTATTTGAATTCAGGTAAAATCTTGTTATTTGTTTTAGACTTTACATGAAAGGAATGTATTTTGTAATATTTTATTCGTTTGTTAAAATCTCTTTAATTATAATCCAACTATGTTTAAAAAGTTTTCATTTCATTCAATAATTTCGAGTTCGGCTGATACGTGATACATTCGGAATTTATGTACATTTAATGAATAAACATAAATTAATTGCGCTAGAATTTCATATGATTCGTTATTTATAAAATTGAATAATATAACATTCTTATCTATATTTTCGGTAACAAAAACGTCCGATTTCCTTTAAAACTGCTTTAGAGATCAGTTAAAAAAAACATAAAATAATCATTGATAATAATAGTATTAATAATAATAACAATAATTGAGAGTCTTCATGTTTAAATATTCAAAATTGACGAATTTTAAATCAAAAGTCGTTATCACTTAAGAATTTTCAGTTGTAAATCTTCAAAATTAAACTATTGAAAATTACATTCCTTTAAAATATAAGTCCTAATGATGGAATAATTTGCAAATATACATTTTTAAAATTCGAAAATTTTAATTTCAACTCTTTACATTTGTAAAAGTTTGAATTTTCGATCATTCAAATTCAATATTTTTCATTTAAAATATTTACAATTAAAAATTATAAAATTTTTATATTATACAATTAAAAATTCTACAATTTTTATGATTTAAATTTTAAATATTCTTTAATTTGGAAGATTTAAAATTCAAAACTTCTGACTTTTGATCTTCAAAATCATTACAATTTGAAAATTTGTTATTTATACATACCTTTAAAATAATAATCTTGAAATTGGAATAAATTTCAATTTGAACAATTCAAAATTGAACTATTCACAACAAATTGATAATACACGTTAAATATTGAAGAGTTTTCAATTGAAAATCTTAAAAATTGATGAATTTTCCATTGTAACTCTTCAAAACTGAATTACATATTCAAAAAAAGAACATTCAAAATTAAAGACCTTAAAAATATAAATCCTAAAAATGAAATAAATTTTTATTTTAAATCATCAAAATTGCTTTTAAGTTTAACAATTGAAAATGCTGTCATTTGAATGGTTCACATTTCAAATTTTACGAATTTGGAAGATTCATATGTCAAAACTCTTGAATCTTCAAAATAATTACAACTCAAGAACTGTTAGTTACACATCTTTCAAAATTGAAAAGTTTTCAATTGTAAATCTTCAGAATGGAATAATTTTGAATCGCAAATCGTTAAAATTGAAGAATGTTCCATTGTAACTCTTCAAAATTGCAAACCTTTCAAAATTAAAGAGTATTTAATTTTGCAAATTTAGAATTAAAAATTAAAAAATTAATAATAATCAGGTGTAACTTTTCTTCACGATTCCAACGATATAAAAATCTCAGTTTTCGATTCTTTGCAGTTAAACTCACTCAATAAAGTGAAACTTAAAAAAAAGCCAATTGGAAACTTTTTAAAGAGATCCTAGATATTGAAATTAATTAACTCGAAAACAACTTTGTAGCAACTGAACCTTCCAATCAAATACATCGTCTTCAAGTTCCGCTCTAATTAACGAAACAGCTCAAATTGCAGTAAAAAAAATAAAAATGAATCAATAAAAAAATACCCTCCATGGTGAAATGAAGCACGTCAAAAAGCAGGGGAAGCAAAAAAATTACGAAACCAACAGTCTAAAGAAAATTACCCTTTTAAATGAAATTGAATATATAAATAAAATTGATAATTAATAAATTGTGAAGTCAAAACTTAAGAAATTAGGTTAACTTCATGTGTTTTGTTGAATATTCGTCATTTTTGGTAGAAAATTAATCTCCTTGATTGCAAATTCATATTTTTCCTTCAAAATTCAACAGTTTGTTTTAAATGGGTTTTTCTGTTCATTGAAAAGTATTTTCTAATTAAAAACTCAACAGCTTTCCTGGAAAATTTGTCTTTTTTGATTGAATTCAACTATTTTGTATTTAAAATTAAAACCTCTTTTGGTTGAAAGTACAATTATATTACATTTTTCGTTGAGAATTCATATTTTTCAGTTGAAAATTCAACTCCTTGGGCAAAAGGTAAACTTTTTGTTAAAAATTCATTCTTTTCGTTGAAGATTCATCCTTTTAATTGAAAATGTATCTCTGAAAATTTGACTACATTGTTGAAAATCAATTTTTCTAACTAAAAATTTAACTATTCCAGTTGGAAATAAAGTGTCGGTAAGGTAGGAAGCCGGTCACGTGACCCACTCGTCACATGGTCTTAGGTCTGCACACTTAGAAAAACAATTTTCTTTATTCATCAAGACCTTGTTGAACGCATTTGGTTGATTTCAAAAAACATTTTGATAAAATGAACAAAATTTTTGTTTAGTTGAGCAAATTCGTTTGCAACAATCAACCAAAGTTTTTGGTTGAATCCTTTTGTTGATATTAGAAAATATTTTATTGATTCAACAAATTTTTTCGGTTGGATCAACCAAATAATTTAAGGGAGCATTTTACTAGAATCAAGCAAAAGATTTGGTTGATTCAACTAAAATATTTTGTTGAAAGAATTTTAAAAGCGACCAACGCATGCGCACTTGGTACGATCGCGTACTTCAATTTAGGATGACAATCCACGTGCACGGAGAAAAATGGATAGGCAAACTTGAAGTGTCAAAATTTAGATGGTCAGTTTGATAATCTGGATAGTCTTAAGTACCATCCACAATTTTCTCCTCATAGTCAGGCAGACCATAATTTTATAGTCTGTTTGAATATCCGGAGGTGATGCAGACTTACTATCAGTATAGTCAAATCGTTTTTCAGGTTTCATTTATTAATTTAATTTCCGTCTCTCGTCTCTCTTACTCTAAGGAATATATATATGTAGGTAGAAGAAGGACACAAGATAATAAAGTTGACCCTCTGATATGATTAAGTTTACACTTCAGAATAATCAAACTAAAATTCCTGAGATAATAAGGTTTAAAGTCCAGGATCGTCAACTTTACACTCTGGGATAGTGAAGCTAACCGTCAAATTTTAACACTCCATGGATGGTACGCTAGACCATCTAGGGTGCTGCCCCATAGTTAAAACTGAAATATAGTCAGTCTGATACTCTAGATTCTAGGGCTGACTAGCAATTTTTCTCCGTGTACGAGAATTCGTAGTGTCGCGAAAAAAAAACAACAGAAAAATGGTTTCCGTTAGCAGCTCAGTTATCCTTATCAAGATAAGTGATCCAGAAATAGAATCGATTGGTATTAACTGATTATGTGAATAATACGCAAGATTACTTGAATCTGTGCAATTACCTGTGATAGCGTGATTACGTTTTTGATAAACAACAGAACGATTTTTTAAATCAAATAAACAAAGGATCCTCTACAATTTATAACAAGAAAAGGATTTTTTAAATCAAATAAAAAAAGGATCCTGCACAATTATATTGCAAATAGCTTCCTGCGGCATTGTCACGTCTTGTGAAAATTCAACTGTTTGGTAGAAAATTCAATTCTTTTTGTTGAAAATCTATATTTTGGGTTTAAAATTCGACTGTCTTGTGGAAAATTCGTCCTTTTGGTTTGAAAATTCAAATATTTGTTAGAAAACTCAACTGTTTTGTAAAAAATTCGCGTTACTGAATTGAATTTTATTTTCAATACAGATTTAACTATTCTATTTTTGGTTAAGAAGTAATCTTTCTTTACTAAAAATTCAATTATTTGGTTGAAAAATTGTCTTTTTGGTAGAAAATATTCCTTCTTGGTCGAAAAATCAACTATTTGGTTAAACATGTATGCATTTTGATGAAAATTCGTTTTTTTAGGTTTACAATTCAACTCCTTCGTTGAAAGTTGAACTACTTTCATGAAAATTAATTTTTTTGTTTAATATTTACAATTTTAGTAGAAAAGTCATCTCTTGGTCTGAAAATTAAACTATTTTGTTGAAGCCACCCTTTTTGGGGTAAAAATTAATTTTTTAAACTAAAAATTCAACTATTTCGTTAAAAATTTATGTATAGTTTTTTGAAAAAATATATTTTTTGATAGAATCTTCTTAGTTGGAATTCACTTTTTTGGTTAAAAAAGCATGTATTTTGTTGAAAGTTTCTTTTTTGGGATCAAAACTAATTTTTTAAACTTAAAATATAACTGTTATATAATCTTGGTTGGTAAAATCTCCTTTGTTTGAAAATTCAACTTTTTGGTTAAAAATTCATTTATTTTGTTGATGTTTCTTTTTAGGCTAAAAACGAATTTTTTTTTTTAACATAAAATATATCTATTTTATTGAAAATGAACTTCTTTATTGAAACTTCATATTTTCGGGTTGAAAATTCAACTGTTTTGTATAGAAAATTCGCCTTTTTGTCATGAAAATTCAATAGTTTGTTAGAAAATTCAACTATTTGGTAGAAGATTCGTTGGTTTTTTATATTAAAAATTATTTTTTTAAATAAAAATTCAACTGTTCCATTGTTGGCTACCTGTCTCTTATAGATGTCGTATGAGCTAACTTTGGTTTTCCCTAAAAAAGTCGAATTGTAGTCGAGTACGTAGGGGTTCATTTCGGCGTATCAAGACAGTGTCATTTTCACTTGAGCATACCTCGCCACATTCTGAGCCAAGACATTCCTGATGATAGCTTCAGAGCGTGTCATACACATTACGAGCACCTAAGACACATACCATTTAGTTGGCCTACTCAAGCGGGAACGATGTATATCCAGAGCCAAAATGCCGCACTCTTACGGCATTACCATATTTGTTATCGAATTTTCGTTTTTGATTTGATTCTTTATTGAGACAACCCAACAGTTTAAAAAGTCAATTACAGGGTTGTGTAAATTATTTATATAGTCTCATAATGAGTCTATTTATAGTAATATGTTCTATTCATAACATATTATATTTATATTCTATATCTTCTGATTATAGCTCTTCTAAATTTAAATTTGTAGTAATTATAGGGGGTAGGCTTGAGTTCGAAGATCCAGCCAGTTTCGAACGCAATTAAATAATAGTTCTTGATTTAATGATAAAGAAGTGGGTACTATGCACAAATGCACTGAAAGACGTGTCAAAGATGTCAAAATCTATCGTAGCGGAGTTCAGCAAATTACCATTTCTACATAGTCTCTAGATCGGCGAATTATATACAGTAGAGTTTGAAGTCACTGGTAGATAAAATAATTCAGTTTCTCTAGCATTTTCACGAGAAACATTAAATGGAATGGTTGAAAGTAATTCTGGACAATCGATTATCCCACTAACAACTTTAAAAGCAAAGGCTAAAGAGAGCATGAAATGTCGTTCTTGTGCGGTTAGAAAATCAAATCGTTCGCACCATTTCGCGTAGTCGAACCCTCTTGGAGGATAAATTCCATCTTTTTTTTAAGCTAAGAACTTGAGAAATCGCTTCTAAAATTTTTCTAGGGCATCCTTTGCTTGTTAAGTATAAGGGCTCCAGACAACACCTGCATACTCTGATTTAGACCGTACAAAAGCAAAATACAATGTCGTGAGAGACCTTGTATTGGTCACATGTTTGCACGAGCGCAAAATAAAACCTAGCATTTGGTTCACTGATTTTACAATGTAGCTGATGTGCGAATGGAATTTTAGTTTTGGGTCGTACATGATGCCAAGATCTTTTGCTGAGTGAACCGTTTTTATTGTTATACCGTCAACTTAATATGTGAAGTAGATTGGAGTCATACACCTCGAGAATTACATAACTTGACATTTTTCAATGTTCACATCCAACCCCATTCCTTTACACCATTGAAGAAATTTCAATAGACCGACCTGTAGCGCTACACAATCTCTTATACAAGAGACCCCAATATAAACTTCACTGTCATCTGCAAAAAGAATTTTGTTTAAATCCATTGACTTATCTACATCATTAAAAGATATTGTATACAACGTTGGTCCAAGATTCGAACCTTGACGTACACCAGACGAAGAAGTGAACGGTTTTGAACTACATCCTGAAAATTGAACCAAATGTTCCTTATTTATCAGAAAATTCTGCAGCAGTAATGTCAGATTACCTGGAAGGTCGGTCGATTGAAGCCTCTGAAACAAGGTACAGTGGTCCAGTACACCGAAGCATTCGGCTATGTCGAGATATACGACATCTACCTGATTCCCCATTAACAATAAATTGTGTGAAAATTGTTAGGCTCGTGACCGTGGAGCGACCGGGTATAAAACTATGTTGACTTTCTGATAAATAAGGTCTAATCGAGGATGAAATGAATCCCGCTAGACATGATTCTAGAATTGACCTTATCAAGAACTAGACTGAAAATAAAACAGAGTGGATTTGCTAAAGAATCTGCACATGATCTGATAAGAAAACTGGGAATTAAATCAGTCCCTGAAGTTAGTTTGTCTGGTACAGAATTAATTGCAAGTCTTATATCAGAAAAGTCAAGTTTAAGTTTAGGGCCCATTTGACCCTTGAATAAAGATGTTGTGGTGGGAAATCTTGACTGCCTAGCGGGAACATAAACGTTCCTAAAGCAGTCTGCAAAACTGTTTACAATCACCGTTGGCTCAGTGAGCGTGATTCCGTTATAGTGTATAATGCCCAGGAGCCTAGATTCCACTTCTCATGCCACCTATGTATGACCAAAAATTTTCAGGTTCTTTTTCTAGCGCTTCTTCTGAATCAGAATTGAAGTTATTAAAATCTGTTGTAATTAATCTCTTCACCTCCGATCTTATTGACGAAAAACTATCTAACAACAGTCCAAAATTTCCATTCTTGGTTTTAAATAAATTAAATTTGTATTTTCCCCATGCATTTGAATAATTGTCGGCCTAAAAGTACAGCCAGCGCCGCCACTCGGTCGTCTTCCTAATGCTACTTTTATAGGTTATGTCCGAAAACTTAAACGACGTAAACAAACGAAACAAACTGGCCGCCGTTCTGCTAAAAGTGATTTTTTATTCATAATAATGGCTAAAAATCAAGCACAGTTTACTCACAATATTTTTAAAAATGATCCCATCCTCTTCAAAAGTTATATAAATAAAAATGTTCACATATTAACTGAGGATGATAGTGTGCAAACTGGATTACTATACACCATTGATCCGGTATCTGAGAGGTTAGAAATTACATTTTCTATTTATGTTGATAATAATAATTTCGAGTTATTTTCATATTAAAAGTATAATTCCTATTTTTCTTCTTTGAGTGTAAATACGCAATTTGGTCAAATAAAAAGTCAACAATTAGATAGAATAGTTACCCTATTATCAGGGCAAAACTACACTTTGCATAATCTGCAAATTACAAATAAACAGCGAGTTTGAGAAGGGATTTTCAGTCAAATTTTCGGGTAAAGAAAATCAGTTCAATAATTCACATGTATATAAGTTACGCTAATGAAAATTTATGAAAATCGGGACATTTGATCAGACTTTTTTCCGTGATTTGAGCTGCTAAAGTTGGTACGAAATGTATTGCAGGGTTCACAGTCTTCCTCTTTTTTTCTTGGTTTCCCCCTTTTTCTTGGTTTCCCCCTTTTTCTTGAAATTCCCCTATTCTCAAAAAACTTCCCCTTTTCTCTTTAAATATACGATATTTGAAAATATAATATTTGAATTATGCGGAAAATTCTCTGAAATTCGTAATTGTACCCATTATTGAATAATAATTAAAGCAATTATAGCACTTAAGGATGTACAATCAATACATACGTAATCTAAAAAATCGCTAATCTTTAAAATGATTTATCAAATCGAAATCGACGGAGGCTTCTAAGCGTACATCAGAAAAAATAATTCAGGTTAAAATTGTTTATTTAACCGTAGTTAATTAGAATTTTAGTTTTTGTTGTCTCTTTAGGGAAAGGTTACAAATTCTTACTTAATCCTAATGATCAAGGCTTCATTTTATTCTTTGAAGGCTTCTCTACAATTCTATTTGCGTAGTGTTTATTAAACTTTACACTATCATTGTTTATAACAATAATAACTAAATGATTTCTAAATTATTTCTTTTTAATAAAACCCACCCAAATAGAATTGCAAAGAATCCTTCAAAGAATAAAATGAGGCCGTGATCATTAGGATTAAATAAGTATTGTAACTTTTCCATAAAGAGAAAGGAAAAACTAAAACTCTGAATAACTACTGTTAAATAACTAATTTTAACTTGAATTATTTCTTCTAGAGTACACTTAGAAGTCTCCGTCAAGATTTGGAGAAATTAATAATAGTTCTGTTTTTGTCGATTTTATCAAACATTTTAAAGGAATTTATGAATTATTCTTATTGATTCAAAAATTATGACGAATTTTGTATATTTACAGCTTTTACTAATGAACAATAATACAAAATTACGAAATTTAAACATGAATTTTTTGCTCAATAACAATTTTTGGAAAATTTGCAAAAAGATGTGTTTTTTATTGAGTCATATGCACACATTTTAAAAAAAGTTGAATATGTCGAACCTGAAATTTATTCAGCTTGAAGCAAAGAAACATTTTATCATTTTGCTTTTTCGGAACAAAACTTTTGTCGTGATTTAGGGTTTTTGGGATTTCATTTTTTTTTTGCCATTTTGGAACGTTATAAACAAACAAAAAATGTGTTCCATGAATAAAAAATAATAACATGTTTATTTGGTTCAAGCTGAAGAAATTTCAGGTTCGAATCAATTCAAAAAACATGTTTTTGTATATGTTCAAAAAATTCTAAATAAGGCAAAATTTATTTTTGAATTTTTAAAATTTTTAAGTGTAAATTTAAAAAAGGGAACAGAAGATATTAACCGATTTTTAAATTTTTGTTCTTTACTTGTTTTGGATGTCGACCCACAAATCTTGGAAAGAAATATTTATGAGAACGATGTTAAACATATTAAAATTGTATATTTAACCAGGGTGTTTAGCGCCCTGGAAATCCTTGAAAACCTGGAAAATGTTAGGGAATCTTTGATTAAATATGCTTTTCGAGAGCATGACTAGTTTTTTGTATAATTGTAATATAAAATTGAATATCAATATTTTTTCATTTTCATTTTTAGTTAAAAATTCAACTATTTATATATACTATAAATTCAAAGGACACATTTCAAATGAGAGGATGAATCCTTTCTCTAGTGACTCATCCTTTGGTCATGACTTGGAAAGACAGCACGATGGCGAGGAGCCTGTTGAAAATGACAGAAAGCGGCAAATCCGTCACAACTCTGATCTTTTCTGAATACAAGCTTCTCATGAACCTTTTGTTTCTTTCCATTTCCTGTATAGCTTCTTCACCTATCGTTTTGTTTCTCACCATTTCTGCTTCCGGCTTTTTTTATTCGCTCATTCAATTCTGATTGACTTTTCCTTTTTTGTGTTACATGCCGTTGTTCGCTCTATTTTCAAAAATATTGCATTCTACTCTTACTTTCTGTTCTGAATGGACGTCGCCACTCATTTTGTATCATATTTGCTCTCACATTAAAATTCTCTCCTGTTAATAAGTTTTTATTTCTCTTATCCTCAATTTCTTTCTCTAATATCGCTGTCATAACTTTAATTTTATCTTTGTACAATATTTTCCAGATGTTCAATGTTTTGTCTCCTAGCAGAATTATGCTCCCCAGATTCTTTGCTTCTCCTTCTATTCATATTATTTTTCTTGTTGTGGGAAACTGGCATACCCACTTGAAACATTTGATTCACAATTGCCTTACTCTCTTCCAATCTTTCTTCTCAATCCATGTTTTTAATAATCTAAAATAATCAAAGCTTTCGACAAATTTTCAGAAACTCCTTCCTTTTTTCTGAGAGCTGTCACATTCCAAAAAGTATTTTGCACTCCATGGGCTTTGCTCCCTGATTTTTCCCTATACCCAAGATCGTGGGGATTACTCTGAATTTGAGACCCCTTCTATTGTTCTTCTCCAAGTCCCTCCAGCTTGTTCGAACTTCGTTAACCCCAATATTTGGTATCCTATTTTTACTACCTTTCGCGGAAAAAAATTATTTTTCGTAGGGAAAAATACTGAAAAATCAAATCAACAAAACGAAAATATTTTGGAAAAAAATTATTCTGGTTTCGTGATACAGAAGAGGTGGCCGTTTCGGAAACATTAAATTTGTTTATAGCTTTTGAACAATTATTTAAGAAAGTCAAGCTTGGTGCACGTGTTCGCGCGCGCTTGTTGCTTTCGGTTTTGATCAATTTTCCTCCATTATATGATCCAGTTTACAAATTCTACCAAAAAACATTATAAATGGTAAGGTTTCTCGAATCGAATAGTGAAAACTAAAAATCTGCATGTACAAAATTGGCATATATATGCCATGAAATCCAAGAAGGTCAGGGACGCGTCACGTCATAGCTGCCACTGACAGATACCCGCTTCCGTATAATATAAGCAGTTACCCCTTTTGCTACCGTTCAAACACTCTCACTTTAAAACACTTCATTATTTTTGGCTCAAATTTTCAGGGAGTGCGTATCACGGGTTTCCGGAAAAATTAATTTTTGATTGCAACAAATACTGCAGTATTTTTCAAATGCGAACGTTTTTCCGCCGCTCTGTAAAATTAAATTTTGGTTGGTTACCCCCTTTTGTACCTAGACCCCTCAATAATAAATTTATCACCTCTGTCAACATTAATCCTATAAAATTGGCACTATATTTAGACTTCCAGCATTTCATTTTTAGCTATATAATATCTTTGCTTTAGGAAATTACAAATAGGATTCATTATTATCAATAGACAAAATAATTTTTGCTGTGAATCCCTATTTTGAAGATTCTGCCAATATCATTGGTTTGTTTCAAACGATGTCGTGGATATATCTAACAATTCTGTTCATTTCAATCTTGGTTCTTTGGTGAGATCATGATCTACACTAATCTTCTTACTGCTTAATACACTTTTTCTTCTTACAATGAATTGCTTTCCTTTTTAGTAACCTTTTCATACTATAGCAGTTTCCTTTTTCCCAACCCTTACAGTTGTGGCTTAGATAATTTCCAAATTCGCGTCCAATACTTTTTCAAGATCCGCTGGATCGTTTTCATTCACATGGTTAAATATTTTGTAATAATCAATATCTATTTCAAGACAGTTATTATCATATATTGTTCAGTTAGAGAATATTACTAATAAGTACCTTCAGATAATATAGTAATATTTCTAATTCTGTACCTACCAAAATTTTATCATTACTTTTTTGGTTGAAAAGTAAAAGGTTCCAGACATATGTCCATCTAAATTGAATAGTGGACATGAAAATTTATCTTTTAAATTTGTTATATCTGTTATAATCTGTTATATCTGTTATATATCTGTTATATTTGTTATATAAATTCGCAATATATTAACTATTGCTAAATATTTACAAAAATGTCATCCTACTTTAAAAAATTTTTAATTAAATGGTTAAAAATGGAATATTCCAGATTGAAACAATGCTTGAATAAAATTTGGAATTGAATAAGAAAGTTCATTTATGAATGTATTAATTTAAAATTATTTAAAAATTAGGAATAGTTTATAAAGTATCAATTGAACGTTCGAATTTGTTCAACTACTGTGGCTTTCAAATTGAAAAATTTCTATTTTTAGCGTTAAAATCTGGATTTAATTTGATTTCGAATTCAATTTCGAACAGATTCAGAATTGTCCTGTAAAATCAATTTTTGCATTTCTGCAATAAGCTACCAGTATTCACAACATAATTTTAAGTACAATTGGCTAATATATCAACTTTTGTAAAATCTTTTAAATTACAAAAAAATGTAAAATCCTGTAGTTTTCTGTAATGCTTTATAGATTTTTACAACAAAGCGAAAAATAATATTAATGAAAAGTGACACCAATTTTTGAATTGCAGAAACTTATACTTTATTGTCAATTGTTTCACTTTTCTACCAAAAAAATACAAGAAAAAATTAGCCATTTGTATTTGACTGTATTTTTTTCTTAAATTTTGTACATTTTTTTACAAAGCAATACAGATTTCAACAAAAAATTACAGTTGTAGGAATGTTGTACTTTCTTGTAAAAATTGTTTCCACCAGGGTTGGTTCAATAATTCGATAATATTGGATAATCAGCTAGATGGTTTCCTCTATATGATCTTATGTGAATTCTCATTTTATCTACGGCGTTTTTCAAATACAGCATTTGTCTAATTTTTTAGGAATCATCTAGAATGGATGTATCACGTTTTGTTCGTTCCCTCTTTATCTAAAGTGCAAAATCAATAACTTGAAAATTAATGATAAAACAATTTTATACGATGTTAAATTGACGTATACGCTAAAAAAAACTTATTTGAATCAAAGAAATGGTAGAGAAGAATGTGACCGAAGAAATATTTTTTCAGTTTAAAGAAAGGATTTGTTTGTATCTAAAGAATACAATGCTCACGACAAAGAAAGATTTATTTAACACTAAAATATTCGTTGAGCGAGATTTGTTATGGACTATAAGAAATATATTTCTTTATTTGAAAGAATTGTTTATTTGGCATGAATCACTTCATTTTATTTATCAAAAGAAACACATCTTTCGAGTAAATAAATTAATACTCAAGTGAACAAATTACTTTATTCAACTAATAACCTGTTCTATTGGAATAACAATACCAACACTCTCATTCCGAATTTCGGGGATGACGAGACACTTGGTTATAATCAAAATTGCTTTTAGTTATCTCAAAATTTTGTTTGATTCAAAGAAACCGAAATATTTGATTTATGCATTGATGAATTACTTATTTCGAATAGAATATCTTCTAATTTGAGACTAAAAATAATTTAACTAAAGGATTATTTCTTTGCATGTGAAAACGAGATTCAACAAAACTAGGTTCTTAGTTTCGCAGATGTCAATTCCTTCAGTTGAATGAAATGCCTTTCTTTGATTCCATTTCTTTGAGCCAAGAAAACCGTTTACTTAATTGTACTGAATATTTTTAAACAAAACAAATTCGTGTATTGTTTCAAAGAAATAATTTCATTGGGTGCCATTTTTTGAAATAAAGAAATATATTTAGGCTGAGAATGTGAGGTAACTAACTCAAGGAATTGACATCTGCGAAACTAAGAACCTAGTTTTCTTGAATCTCGTTTTCACATACAAAGAAATATTTCTTTAGTTAAATTATTTTTAGTTTTAATTAAAAGATGTTCTATTCGAAATAAGTAATTCATCAATGCATGAATCAAATATTTCGGTTTCTTTGAGCCAAAGACATTTTAAGATAACTAAAAGCAATATTAATTATAACAAAGTGTCTCGTCATCCCCGAAATTCGGAATGAGAGGGTTGGTATTGTTATTCCAATAGAACAGGTTATTAGTTGAATGAAGTAATTTGTTCACTTGAGTATTAATTTATTTACCCGAAAGATGTGTTTCTTTTGATAAATAAAATGAAGTCATTCATGTCAAATAAACATTTCTTTCAAATAAAGAAATATATTTCTTATAGTCCATAATTAATCTCGCTCAACGAATATTTTAGTGTTTTAGTTTTGACATCAATAAAAACGTTAGTTTTGATTTCATAAACAAAAGAAGTAAAGAAAAATTGGATAAAAATACTGAAAGATTTAAAAAATCTCTTTTGAATCTGACTATTAAAGATTGCCATACAAATGCCGATTCAAATAATTTTTACTGCCGATTTAAATGCATCCAATCGATTTTTGTTTCCTGGGTTATTATTATTATTCTTTAGGTTTAGTTAGTCCCCGAGACTGTAGGAGCGCTGAAAATCGTGTACTGAAAAATACATTGGGCTCTTGTGGCACCTTCCATTCTCTTTAATACTCTGCTTAGTAGTGCCGACTTACTAATTCAATGAATTGCTATGGAAACATAATTTAATAATTTTGTTAATACTTTCTTCTGGTTTTTGAGTTTTAATTAGGAAACGATAATGTTTTCATAATTTATATTCTAGGTTTATATAGTTATATTAATAATAATAAACATCTATTTTTTCAGTGCGGCCAAAATGTGAAATCAGGTAAAATAACAGCGTCCTCAGAAATTAAAATATTAAAATTATTACTAGTGTATAAAATATTTGATATAAAATAGAATGAGATTTTTATTGAAATTTTAATAATTTGTTCAAAGTAAAAAAAAATTGGGTTGTCATAAAATCATTGTATCGATGATTTTTATGTCTTTTTTTATGTTTCAAACTTATCACTTTTGAGGTAACACTTGTAATCATCAGATCCAGTTTTCCTAAGCGACAATAAATATTATTTAACCTAAATTTTAAACAGAATTAAACATTCTTTTGTCTTCAAAAAAGACTTTTATGAACCACCTTATTGGTAAACTTCGGATAAGTTAAAATAAAAGTATCTACATACTTTAGAGCGCGAGAATTTTAATTTAGTTTATTTAATTTTTTAAAGTGAAAATTGAACTATTATGTTTTATAATTAATCGTTTTTAGTTGAAAATTTAAATATTTATATCTTTGCTTGAAAATTCAACAGCTTTTTTGCAATTGTTTATTTCTCTTGACGACTGAAAAATCTTATTAAGTTGAAAATTAAACTCATTTCGAAAAGTAATTTTTTTTGGGTAAATTCAACTGTTTCTGATTAAAAATTAATTTTTTTGGTTGGGAAAGCTACTACTTGATTTTTCGTTTAGAATGCTTCTTTTTTTGGAATACAAACATAATTTTATGAGTTGAAAGTTAAACTCTTTTGTTAAACATTAATTTTTGTTGGTTCAAGTTTCATCATTTCAATACAAAATTTATCTCTTTAGTTGAAGTGACCCATTTTGTTGAAAATTCTTTCTTTCTTTAACAGAAAATTATTTTTTTTTAACTGAAAATGTAATTATTCCAATTGAATATTCTGACATTGTAGTTAAAAACGCATCTCTTTAGATGAAAATAATAAAAAATTTAAAATTGAACCATCCAATTTCAGGTTGAAAAATTACCATTTTTAGTTGAAAATTAAACTATTCCAGTAAATGATTCATCATTTTAGTTGAAAATGTATAAGCTTGGTTGAAAATTAATTTTTTTAACCGAAAATTGAAACTGAAAATTTGAATTTTTATGTTGAAAACTGATCTTTTTGCTAAAAAATCAAATACTTCGTTAAAAATTCATGTATTTTGTTGAAAAATCGTCTTTTTGGTAGAAAATTAATCTTTTTGTATAAAAATTAATTTTCTTGTTTGGAAATTCATCCTTTTGGTTTAAAACTCAAGTATTCCAGTTAAAAATGTACAATTTTAGTTGAAAATTCACCTCATTTCTTGTAAAAAACGTATTTTTTGGTAGAAAATTATTCTTTATGTTTCAAAATTAACCTTCTTGTTTAAAACATTATCTTTTGGGTTAAAAATTTAAGTATTCCAGTTGAGTATTCATAATTTTAGTTGAAATATCATCTTTTAGATTCAAGATAAAAACTACTTGGTTGAAAGTTATTCTTTTGTTAAATATGCATCCGTTTTGATCAGAATTCATCTATTTAAGATAAGGTTCATCATTTTAGTTTAAAATTTGTTGTTTTTTCTGGAAAAATAATTTATTAATTGAAAATTTAACTATTCCATTTTTGGTTGAAAACTGATATTTTTGAGTTCAAAATTCAATTATTTGGTTGAGAATTCATGTATTTTGTCGAAGAATTGCCATTTTTGATAGAAATTTAATCTTTTTGTTTTCAAATTCAACTATTTGGTTAAAAATTCACCTATCTTGGTTAAAATAGAATATTTTTACTATGAACTTTAGGAATTTGTAACGGTTCAAATTGAATTTAATGCAGAATGAATCGGCACTATTTGAATGAGTAGAAAACTACTACCAATTAGTACACTGTTAGAAATTTCTATAGCGATTTTACTATAAATGTAATGGAAGCAATATGCATATACGTGTAGTAAATTTTTATGTAGAAATATAATTATTAGTATAAAGTAGTATTTTGTGTATTAGAAACAATTTGTATTAAGAAAAAGCGGCAAAAAATCATGAATTGCGCTGAAAACTTGCAAAACCCATTTTTTCACTTATGGGTTTTTTTTTGGGACCCTGTAAACCAGACTTATGAGGGTGATTCTGGAAAAGTAGTATATAATTCGTATTCTATGGCTAATTATGTAAATAAATTCATGGGGCTCGGACCATCTGTAAATATCATTTTTTTTAAAACAAGAATAATGGATTTCTTTTTGTGTGGATCAGAATAAATTTCCAGTCGATATGCATAAAAATTTGAAAAAAAATTTCCAATGCATTTTTGGACCACCCTAAGCTACAAGCATGGACTATTTCCTCGAGTTAACATAGAAAGTGAGCTACTGTCTACATATACTAACGTGACAGTAATAACAGGTGGCAGAAGTGCAAAGCAATGGTGAAAACGCGCTGTCCCAAGCTATACAGTGTCCCAACCTATACAGTGTCATACAGTGTCCGGACGTATGTAGTGTCCCTACCTACACAGTGTCTCAACCTATACATTGTCTGAACCTATATGGTGTCCCAACCTATACAGTGTCCGAACCTATATGGTGTCTGAACCTATACAGTGTCCGAACCTATATGGTGTCTCAACCTATACAGTGTCCGAACCTATATGGTGTCTGAGCCTATACAGTGTCCGAACCTATATAATGTCCCAACCTATACAGTGTCCGAACCTATATAGTATTCCATACTATACAGTATTTCAACCTATACAGTATCTCAACCTATATAGTGCCCCAACCTATACAGAGTCCCATACTATACAGTATCGCAACCTATACAGTATCTCAACCTATACAGTATCTCAACCTATATAGTGCCCCAACATACACAGTGTCCCATACTATACAGTATCTCAACCTATACAGTATCTCAACCTATATAGTGCCCCAACCAATACAGTGTCCCATACTATACAGTATATCAACATATATAGTGCCCCAACCTATACAGTGTCCCATACTATACAGGGTGTCCCAGTACTCAAGGTACATTTTTATATTTTTGAATTCCTCATAAAAAATGGAGTTGAAAATAATGATAAAAATTTGCTGTAAAGTTAATAATTAATGAGTAATGAACAATTAAAGATGAACCAATCGGAAGCATGCGTTAGATGGGCGACAGTTCATGTGTCACTGATGAGGGTGTGTGCGGAAAAGAGAAATTTTAAATTTGCAGGAGGTTGTGAATATCAATGGTACAACTTTACACGGCAACTTAGATACGAGATTCTTAGAAAATATCTTTTCCTTTAGAATACACGTTGCCTTTTTTAAACTATCTTCGAGTATTTCTAATTCTGTATAATTCAAACGAATACGTAGAATTCACTTGTGCTCCTTTGAATACTTTTGAAGTTTTTAGCAAATATCTTGAAACCTTTACAGTAAACTTTTGTATTCTCTGAATTTTAAATTCTCTGAAATCTGTTGAATTCTATGAATTCTTTTGTATTCTCTGAATTCTTTTGAAATTCTATAATTCTTTAAATTCTGTGAATGCTTTTGAAGCTTGTGTATTCTTTTGAAACCTGTGAATTCTTCTGAATTCTCTAAATTCTTCTCAATTCTTTGAATTTGTTTGCTATTCTCTGAAGTCTTCCGTATTCTCTGAATTCGTTTGAAGTCTTCCCAAATGTCTGAATTCTTTTAAATTCTTCGAATTCTTTTGAATTCTCTGAAATATTTTGTATTCATATAGTCTTATGAATTCTTTTTCAGTTTTCTGAATTCTTTCGATATCTTTATAATACGCGTTAAATTATTTTGAATTTCTCCAAGTGTTTTGAATTCTGTAGAATTCTGCAGGATTCTAAATATTCGAAGAAAGTTAAAGTAATTAAACGTGTATTCTAAAGATTTTGAGTGAATTAAAAATATTCAAAAGAAGGTGTTAAAACTAACTGAAGGTGTATTCTAATGATTTCAAGACAATTAAAAAACATTTTTAAAACATTTAGTGACATCGTGAGAATTCGACGAATTCAGAGTAGTTTAAAGAGTTTATAAAATTTCGAAACAATTCAGAGAAATCAGGAGAATTTAGAGAACTCAAAATAAATTTAGATAATTTTAAAGAATTTAGATAATACAAAAGAATTCATAGACTTTAAAATATGTCTCAGAATTTAAAAGAATTCAGACAATTAAAAAATTATCAGAGAATTCAGAATAATTCAGGAGAGTTCATAGAATACAATCGCGAATTCAAGGAGAATACGCTTTTCTATGTTAACGAAGCAAAGTTTGCTACCTTCAAATGCATGGAAAATATATTCTGCTCGTGGAATCCGGTAGTTAAAAAGTATAATAATGTAAACCTAAACGATTTTTGTATACCCAGATTGTTGTCAGTTAATAATTCTCATATTCTGATATGCCACCCGTTACACAAACAAACAGTAAACAGTTTTTTATCATTTAGATTAAGGATTTGCAATCAAGCAATGGCAAAAGAAGAGGATAAAGTGTACGATAACAGAAGAATGGCTATGCACACTACTTTCCAGTAATGGAGAGACAGTATATACATAAGTACATATTATGTATATTTGTTTACATAATAATACTTCATGTGTAATACTATTTTTTCTAATTTAGAGTTTTCTGCAATTTAGTTAATTTCTGTTTACTTCATTTTACTGAATAATAGAATCGCTATATAATCTAAATTGTACAATCTACACACACACATTTGCAAATGCGAAAGAACATGTTCAAACAACAATAATCTCTCCGATAAAGATGATTTGTGAAAATTTCGTAAGGTCGAAAATAAGACAGCAGCTTGTAAATATGTATATATGTGTGTGTAATCTGATAAAACAGAATATCGTTAATTAGTTTTCTCCATTTCTTGAAAAATGAGGATCTTTATTGGGTATCTGTTTCTCACCCTAGAGATTTTATCAAATTCTATTGGTAAATATAATATAATATCAAATCAATAGCAAAAAAACTTTTGGATGTAAATCATTTCAAACAAAGCAGGTTCTACATTTCAAATCGCAGATTCTCTCAGAGACTAAAGGTGTTGTTCTTTAGTGTAGGCTTTTTTTTTACGAAAATCGACGAAAATCGCCACCAGTTTGGAAATTCTATTTTTTTTTCGATTTTCTGATTCAAATACTCGTAAATTCGTGGAAAAGTTTTTTCTTATATCGGAAAAATGCATTTCTAATTTCCTTTATAAAACAACATATTTCATCGTTGAGAGATTCTGCGACTTCAAGCGTAGAAGCTGCTTGATTTGAAATGAATTCGATATTCGGAAAACAATTTCTGGTTCTATGACTCTTAGGAACGAGTGCAACGAAATAATTTTGAAATAAGTAGTTTTATCATCGCAATTTCGAAAGAATTTTGTAAGTATTACAATTGATCCATTTATGTTTTTTTTTCTTGCAGTATCAAATTCAAGTCCTGGCTTCGGTCTCTATATAGACCGATTTTTTCTCCCTGATCCTGTTCCGCCAATTGTAATTCACAGACATGCCAGTCCACCACTTAAGAAATATCCTATTCCTCCGGATTATCAGATTAAAAATGTGAAAACTCGTGATCTTCTTCGTCTAGGGTATGGCGATCCAGGTACTAGAATTTTTAGGATAAGCCTACCTGCTAGAGTACTAGTATCACCGAAAAAATTCATTGTTGGAAAATTGAATGCTTATGGTGTTTTGTTATATTTTTATCAAACAGTCTTACATGGTCGCAATCCGGTTCAAGTGTACTTGTACAACGGCAACATCAATCGACTGTCCAAAGAAGAAATTGAGATTTTGCCTTTTAACCGTAAGATTGAGTAGAAATTTCACTTTAATTCATTCCAGCAAAAAAGGAATGCAAATTTGAAACAATTACATGAAAATATAAAAATTGTTATCAAAGTATTTATTGCACTTCTTATATTTATATATGCCCCTATAACTACCTTAACAAAATATTATGAATATAATCATCCTAACTGCCTCATAAGGTATACCTTTCTTCCTTTTCTTGTTTTGGGACTGTTGTGGCTCAAAATGGGGCGACGGTAGGCTAAAATGAAAATGAAATGATGCAAGAGTTAGCTCAAGCGACATCGACTGATCCTCCACATTTCTGTGGAACGTGCCATGCATCCTCTTGTGGAGGAGCTGTGGAGGAAGAACTTCTCCTGCGCTTTCTTCATCCGGGACATCAGGAGCTAGTGCTCGAGTTGAATAATATTTGATATAGTTTCCTTATCCCAGATATTAAAGTTGAGGCCAAGTGTGGCTGCCAGAGCCAAGAATATCCTGGCTAGACGTATGGCTGAAAGTCATGTACGTTCTACATGGCCAAAAATATCACATCTAGGTTCCTAAACAGCCGGTGTAAACAATTTGACACGCAGCTCACGGCCAGCCATATTGGTCTCCACGGGTCAAGAACTCTCATCTGCTATTTCCATCACTACATTAAGTCCGTCTGGAGGGTCTTGCACCATCTCTCTGATCCCTTTCCGATTGGTTAATCTTTAATTATTAATTACTCATTAATTATTAACTTGACAACAAATTTTTATTATTATTTTCAATTCCATTTTTTACGAGGAATTCAAAAATATAAAAATGTACCTTGAGTACTGGGACACCCTGTATGATATGTACTTTATTTATTTATTAATTTAAATTCATTTCAGATATTCAAATATTTTAATAAACAAATTATGTGTTATAATGAACTTCTTATTTTTTAGCTTAAAATAACTTTAGTTCATGTTTAATTTTAAAACAACTATATAATGAAAATTCCCTTCTCATCTCAAATTTTAAGCTAAATTTCATGAAAATAGTTATGCCGAAAAGCACATTTTTAAATGAATTCACCAAACTTAATTAAATTTGTTTACCATGTATATTTTTGGTTCATTATTTTAAACTTGAAAATTTGAAAATCAGGGTGGCCGTTTTAATGACAGAAAAAAATACCCGGTCATTTCCCAGTTCGCTAACATTTTTTACGGTCAATGAAAGTAAAAAATTCTAACTCTAAAGCTAAAAATGTGTCCATTTGAAGTTATAAAAACTGAGCTGCAAATCATTTTAAGCAATTTCAAGCTAGAAATATAAAAAATTGAGCGATTACATTTTTGTTGTAAACTGAACACTTCTTGAATCAGAAGTTAAAATATTTTCATTTTAAATAGTTTAAACATCCTTGAAAAGCTTCAAAATTTGATTTCAAAATCTTGAAACATCTACACGTTGTTTTACATTTTTTCAAATTATAAATTTATTTTTTTATTTTTTCAGACCTTCTAAACAACTTTCTACATGATTCGAATTTTTCATAAAATTTTGTTTATATCCTGCAAAATAAAAAATATTTCCTTGAAATCTTCCAGATTCTTTTTTGACAATTTTAGAAATCTTTTTAAATCTCTTTAAATATTCGCTTAAAATTAATTTCTCAAAATAAAAAGTCATTTTCAATTTTCCTAGGAATCTTAAGAAAATGTCTTTTATTCTTTCGAAGCTTTTCGCAATTCGTAAAAATCTTCTAAATGTTTTGTTCGAAACCTGCACAAATCTATATTTTGTTTTAAATTAGACTGTGGGCTATTTGCATCAAAATTTCGGTACGAATAGCCAAATTGTGTCGGTGTACGTAGACACTTTGCTTAAATTATTTGAAATCATTTCAAATTTTAGGTTAAAACTAAATTCAACTTACTTGAATGTTTTTTAGGAATAATACTAGGTGTTAAATATTTATCATACATCAAAATTCAACAATTTTACTTGCAAATTAAAATTTTTGAAATACAACAATTAAAATGGTAACGTTCGAGGCTTAGTTTTTTTAATTTTGAATATTTGATTTAGAATTACTGATTTTAAATAAACAATAGAAAATTTCTAAATATCAAGCAATTGTTATTTTTCCTAATTGAATAATTTCAAATTTTTAATTTTTAAATTTTAGACTGAAACAATATTTTTAATTTTATAATACTCTTGAAGTATGAATATATTGTTTTTAGTTTATTTTACAATTTTAAATAGTTTATAAAGTTTCAATCATGCGTTTACATTTGTTTAACTGCTAAGACTTTCCAATTAGGCAGTTTAATCTTTGACGTTAAAATCTGGAAATTCTTAGATTTTGAACTAATTTCGAATCGTCTTGCCATATCAATTGTTAATCACTTGTTAATCCTTAATGCACAGTTCAATTTAAAAAATCATTATAATTTAGATTCACAGTTGATCAACTAAAAAGATTTTTTTTCTTTAAAATGTCAACATGCGGATATTTTCAGCATCTGTAAATATCCTGGCGGACCGGCCGAACGCAAGTATTACGCTACAGCGTAATCCTAAAGTAATGCTGAAGTAATATGGCATTATAATTAATAAAAGAAGCAAAATAAATATGTAAACTGTTGTAATTATAATAATACGTTAAAATTTACGTTAAATGGTCATGCCGTAATTGCAAGAAGTTGCTTTTTCAGCGTTAAGAAATAAAAAAAAAATCTGCGAGCTGGGCGGGCACATTCTCATCGCGCGCGACTCCCTTCGCTCGCAAGTTTGAGCGCGCCGAGGCGCGCGACTGTTGGTTCTCGCGCTCGATAATATATTTATCTCGCGTTTCGCGCTCGATGATGTGTTTACCTCGCGCTACCCGCTCGTTATTTGTATTTTCCCCACATTTGCGCCCAGACCTTTTAAAATTAAAGGTCAAATCATCGACAACTGTAATTTGGTGACTGTGACTTCTCTTTTGTTAAAGCTCCTTTGAATCTTTTTCATGCTCCTTTTGCATAAAATTCTTCATGATAAAATAGATTTCTTTTCGATCTTAATTTAAAAAAATATAATTTTAAAATCTACAAAAATTACCAAAGAATTTTTTAGTTGTTCAAAGCTTTTCAACTGCTTAAATTGCATTAGAAAAAATTCAATAAATCTAGGAAATCATAAATGTAAACATAGTAAATTTTGGAAAAACTGAGCATTGTTTATTTTAAATAAATTGTTTTTAGGTGACGCTTAAAGATATTTATAACACCTGAGGACTTTATGCAGATAAAAAAACACTAGGAAAAATCTATAAGTCTAGGTAGCCAAAAAAATGATAGCCTGTTTTCAATAAGGTAATTTTCGTATTTTTCCCAATTATCTTCTTCCAGCTATATTGAAAAAAAATTTCTACGTCCGAGCGCACTTTATTAGTAAAAATATACTAGAGAAAAAAAATACAAAAATAAGTACCTCAAAATGGGGCTAAGCGACGCATGTGGGGAAAAGTGGCGCATCCTTGATTCTACATTTCTGAATGCGATATTTTCTTCTTATCGTTAAAAATTATAGAGGTTTGCTACTATCTATTGTAAAAATTTAGGAGTAAAACCAATTATTTTTTCACAAATTATACTGGTATACAAGGGTCGTGCTGAACACGAATCTGGGCTTAAAAGATGCACATCACGTAAAGTTCTTGAGAAAATGGGGGCTGAAACCCCCCAAAAAGGCGTTTTTGGTTACTTTTGAATAACAGCGGGTACCAAACCCGAAGTCATAGAAACTTGCAAAATGTCGCAGATTGAAGCTTGTCAACTTTCATCACTTTCTTGAGGTTATGAACGACGCGATTTGACCGAGTCAAACCCAACCCGGATTCGGATTCAGCGACCCCAAGCAAGTATAGAAATGTTTGTCTCGTCTAGTGGACAAGGCCTCCCAAGTGCGAATTGCCGGAACTGAACACACGGCTCAGGCTTGGTCCAATTTCGGCAGCCAAAAATCGGCTAATGTTATTGGGCCAATATCGGCATTTCAATCGGCCCAGTTTTGTGCCCGTACTGGCTGCCTATATTGCCTATTCAAATTTGTCGCTCTACCGTCGATGCTTGGCCCAGTAGGTTGGTCCAAACAATTTTTTTTCGAATTTTTATAGGGACATCCCCCAAATTTGTTCGAATCCACCAAAAAATAAATCAATTTTTTTTTGTTTTGAGAAAAAATGCCATAAAAAACGAATAAAATATCACTTTTCAAATATCACCCCCATAAGTCTGTTTCATAGGGTCCCAAAGAAACCACATGAGTGAAAAAATGGGTTTTGCGAGTTTTTGGCGCTAATTATGATTTTTTTGCGGTTTCTTCAATGCGAATTGTTTCTGATACACAAAATATTACTTTATACTGAAAATTATATATTTTCATGAATTTTTTAATCAATTTATTATTGTTTTTAGCAATTTTTTCATAGAATGGAGTTAGAAAGACGCGGGTTTTTCACCAATTTTCCATTTGCTGTCCAATTTTCAATTAGATGGAGGTAACAGTTCATAAATGTTAATAATGGTGATTGTTTAAACAATGTATTATAAGTAATAATAATATTATATTTGAATAATGCTAGAAAGATGCGGGTTTTTTTAATTTCTGGCTTTTTATCCAATTTTCATTTGGAGTGAAGTAATAATAAATTCAAGTTAACAAAATTATTGTTTACACAATTCATCATAATTATTATTAATATTATATTTGAATAATGCTAGGAAGATGCATTTTTTTTAATTTCTGTCTTTTTGTTTAATTTTTATTTGGAGTGAAGTAATAATGAATTCATGTTAACAAAATAATTGTTTAAACAATTTATTATCATTGTTGATTATATTCTCTTTGCTCAATTGGTAGAATATTGCGTTTTTTTCTGAAATTTTCAACTGTTTGTCTGTTTTTTATTAGACGTGACTTGATAATCAATTAGATTTAGCAAAAATAATTGTTTAAACAAATTATTACTGTTTATTACTATCTTCATCTATATCGATTGCGCCTAATTGTTGCGGTTTATCGGCAATTTTTACCTTTCTGTCCTTTTTTCACCTAGTGAGGTAATGATTAATCAAAGTTAACCGAAAAGTTGTTTGAACAATTTTATATTGTTTATAACTATCTTTTCTCAGATGAGTGCTAGAAAGTGGCGTTTTTTTTAATCTTTGACTTTGCATCGCCTTTTTATTTATGAACAAATAATAAGTCAACCACAACAAAAATGATTTTTCGACTGGTCGTGAAAAAATACTCAATTTAAACCAACGAGGGCGCTCTTCGGGCCTCTTTTTTTTATGGGTCATCCACTGACGCGAAATAGAGTGTACAGGGAACGTGGTGGGAGATGACGAAATTGCGCAATGTAAAATAAGTGCGTGTAGGGGCTTTAAATTAAGTGAACTTTAAAATAAGCAGTCTTTAATACATACGGAACTTTACTGTATACATAATAATACAAATAATAATTGTACGCGTGTTTCCGTATTTAATTGCATTTAATTTGTGTATTTAGTTTCTCCTACTGAAGGTTAAATCTTTTGGTGGAGTGAGTTATTTTTCATATAGTCTTTTGAGATTCTCCTATGCTTTGTATGGTAACTTCAAAAGATGTTTTCACTCTTTCGAATAAAATGTATTACTGTCGTTTTAACTTCGCTTGTCAACTTTCATATAACGAATCTTAAATTTTGGCAAGTTTTATAAGAGTTAATGCAACATCCTTTCCATTTATTCAAACAAAAATATTCATTTTGCCAGCTGAAAACCACTATAATAATTTTTGATACACAAACCCTGTTTTCCATATTTTGGAACGCTATTATACTAAATTCTCATTCATTTTTATCATTCATTCTAACAAAAAGTCTCTCAGTGTAAGAGAATATTGTGATAAATAATAATAAATTGTTTTAACAATTATTTATGTTAAATTTAATTTATTATTGGTTCGCTTTAACTGAACAGTTGATAATAAGTTGAAAAATTTGGAAAAAACCGTGACTTTATAACTCAAGACTAAAAGAAAATTGCTAAACACAAAAATAAATTCTTTGAATAATTTATATAAACATCAAATTATCAATTGAATGTAGCATTAATAATCATTTGTATTATAAAAAACCCACAAAAAATTATTATTAGGGCCAAAACTCGCAAAACAAAATTTTTTACTCACAACGTTTTTTTGGAACCCTTCAAAAAAGACTTATGGGGGTGATATTTAAAAAATAAGTTGTTATTCGTGTTTAATGGATAATTTTGAAGAAGAATTTTTAATTTCAACTTGATTTACCTAATATTAACGATTCTGAATCAAATTGACCAAAATGTATATTTTTCTGATGGGAAATCCGTGTTAAACTTCATGATTTGACATGGAATTGCAAATTTCACAAATTGCCCGGGCATCATAAGTAATGTCAGACCTAACTCAGGTAATGAATATATATTATTCCAATGACAATTTAGTTAAATTCAAATTTACAATTTAATCTAAATTAGTTCCAAATTGGCATGTAATTACAATCGAAGCTCTCAAACAAAGCCGACGTTCTCCGCTCACTTTGTCGTGACGTACGTACAGGTATAAATTTAGATCACCCTATTCTTGCACTGATTCAGGACGTTTTTTTAAAAATGCGAAAATCTTTTAAAAATGGCACTTTTGAAAATTAAAAAAAATCAACTTTGTTGTTGAATAACAAATGGTTAAATACTTTTTAAAAAATCGCCTGTCAGGAAAATTAAAAAATCTGATAAGCTTTTATTTAAAAAGAAAAGTAAAAATATAATGAAAATTGTAAATTAAAAATTGATGATACTATTCAAGATTTTTCAACGGGGCAAAGTATTTTTCAAATGTTCCCGCTAATCAAAGTATAAAACCAATAAGTGTTTGTGTGTAATAAGCAAAGTTCAGTGTCAAGCAAAATGTCATTCCAGTATGCCGTGTTTTTAATAAATAGCGAGTTAACATGTGTTGAATTCCATAAGTGTTCGTCAATTTATTATGCTCTGCTTTGATAGATCATTATATTCAAAATCAAGATTATATACTTTACCTATCTCAAGCCGGGCATTATATATAATGCCTAGGGATTATATAAAATGCCTAGGCAATGTATATAATATGCATTCGATTCTATACTTTGCCTGAAATAGCCAAGCACTATATATAATGCCTAGGGATTATATACATATAATGCCTGGATTATATACTTTGCCTGTAACATATATAATAATTAATGTTGTAATTATTAATTACTTAATGAAGTAATTTTGATTTTATTAATTAATTACTTAACACTACTTAATTGTATAATAATTAACTGGTTAAACATCAATTGAGTTATTCATTAATTAATCCGTCATTTAATTATCTAATTTCCTTGCACTTGCTTTTGTCTTTCGATAAAGACGAAACTAGATTACCTGTCGATAATGAATACCACAAAAGCTAATATGGAATTTGAAAGTACTAATCTTCCCCTTTCAAACCTACTTGGATTTATTAGGATATCTTTTGCAATTCCTTTTGTAAGTTATCTTTATCTGTTATGGAGACAGCTCTATATACAAGGGAATTGATGACCGATTGCACACGATTGAAACCCGAAAAAGCTTTAAATTTAAATTTATCAAATGATTCTTGTAAATGATTTTAATTGTCCATTATGAAGCAAGAAATTGTAAGTATGTTATCTGGGTAGAGGCGCCGTATGTAGTCTATTTACAAGTTTCGCAATATATCAAGTTATTTTATTACATTTTTCTGTTGTTCGCGATTTTATTTCTTATAACTTTTTTTTTTAATATACAAAGCTGAAATAAATTAATACATTTTCATGACCATCGAAATCACTCCATGATTTGATATGGAAGCGGTTAACAATTGCACATTTTTGAATACGACCACTTTTAAATTGCAAGTATTCTAAGTCAAATAATTTTGATTTGAAGAAGGCTGGAATTATAGATTCAGAAAATTAAAATTGGAAAAAAAAGATAATTATTATAACTATTATATATATTGCTGGGACTATATTTTAATTTTGACCATTGCAAAATCTTAGAATATCCGATTTTCATATTTTTCAAAACACAAAAATTTTTATCACTGGAAATAAAACAGACTTTTAGAAATATTGTTAAATTTTACACACTATAAAATGAAATAGAACTAAACTAAGTGGTAGCTTTCCAACTTGAATACGTTTTATTCTAAGAACTTCAAAGTCAATCCATCGTCAATTGAACAATTAAAATATAAAAACCTTTTGATTAAAAAAAAATTTACTACTAAACATATTGAGGTATGAATTTCTTATTTGAAAATATTCTGATCTCTAAAAATGTTGTACTTTTGAATATAAAATTCTTCAAATTTGTTGTAATATATCATCAAATCGGATAACCTGAACAGTTTCAAATTGAATGCTCGTATTAAGCATAAACGGGAACAGAAGAAGCATTGTACTATATTATAATTATTAATTAATAGTAGCACTAATCAACAGAATACGGTCAATGTATTTATAGAAAATAATGTTTCTTTTTACATCAGATACATCAGGTACGAAGGTTAAGCTATACATTAAGAAAGAAAGCAGTTGAAATTCTGAAGAAATTTCAAGTTGAATGGCTCCTATTAGAGATGTTTCTGACCTTTTAACCTTATTGTGCCCCGCCCCAACTAGCCGCGGCGCTACTAGGCGTGCTGCAGTGACTCAGTGGTTCTAATAATAATTGATAAAAATTATTTTTCTGTTAACGTGTAATGAATGTTTTATTTTTTTCTTACTTTTATGTAGCTGGAGAACGATTGAGATATTTTCTTAATTACATTTTCAAAATGGTTTCATTGTAGGAAAACGATAGTTAATAATAAAATTATAAACGATTTTGGTGGATAGTTCGGCTCATCTGTTACACGTTGAGATGGTTTTTGATAAGTTCTCTGGCTTCCAAAGTTTTGGTGAGTTTTTTTGTTAATCTCTGTGCCTTTAACAATTTAAGAGCTTTTTGATGTGTGTCTCCTCTCCTTTCACATTTCGGGGTAATTTTTTTATGAGAGTCTCTGCCTTTCACTTTTTGGGGCGCTTTTGAGTCCCCTTGCCTCTCACAGCGTTACTTAAAAAATGATTTATTATTAAATTTAACGTTCACTTTGCTTTTCTCTTCGCGATCTCTTCTTGATCTTTCTCGCGGGGGAAATGTCATACGTTGAAGATGACGAATACTTCTTCAAAATTAGAGTTTTAAAGTTTTCAGCAGTGGCGGCATAATTTTTTTAAAGATGAAAAATATTACCGTTTCAGGCAAGTTTTTTTTAGCCCATTGATATAGAGCATCAGCAGTTGAAACATCATTTTTATCAATTATTAGAACCACTGAGTCACTACCCAGATAAAGATACCTTCCGGCAAGTTATCGGTATAATAAAGTCCAATCTGAAAGAAAAATGTCAATATCATAAAAAGATATATGTTTTTATAAGAATAACATTTTTATTACATTCTAGTCTCAATGAGAAGGTATTGGTTGCATATAAAAAATGACTTTCGTGGGTTCAATTAAATGTCGACGCTTTGAGACCCCCTGAGTCAGAAAAAACGGTTTTCACGAAGGTGTCTGTCTGTCTTTCTCTCTGTCTGTAGTCTGTAGTATCGTTCAGGCACGATAACTTTCGAAAGATTGATCAGATAAGATTGTGCTTTGGCACACTTCTCGAAGGCCTAAGAAGAAAGGACATCGTAGATAAGCATCTATTTTGGATAAAAATTCAAAAAGTGAGCACATTTTGAAATTCGCTAACACGTCCCAAATTGCGCTATCGTCAAAAAATAGAAATAAGGATCTAGATATAAGATTTTCTGTAAATAGATGTAAATAGTAAGGATAAGATTGCATAAAATATGCAGACGGAAGGCTTGGAAGAAATGTAAGTCATGTAAACCCTCAGGGGACACATTATGAATAAAGAAGTACTAAAAGATATTAGAAAAGTTTACAAAATTAATAATCTTTTATCAGGATCGGTATAATAATTTTACCAAGATGACCGGTTTAGGATAGATTTTAAAGAGAATACCGGGAAATGAAAAGTCTGAATTTAGAAGAAATAAGTTTTGAACATTAAAAATCTTCTTATACTTGAACAATGGATTTATGAACGATTTTGCAATTTAAAATTATTAGTACTGAGGGTAATCGGTACAAACGTTGACCACCCCCTCAATGATTGGCCACCTCATTTAAATATGCTTATACGAAAGAGTGAGGAATTTCAACCAAAAGCTGTTAAGGTCAGGATAGTCCGCGTGTTCAAAATTATTATTTTTTTTTTCTAGTTACAATAGATTTAACTAAAGACCTGTATTTTAATTGAATTTGGTGATTAAAACTACATGTTAGTAGTATTCTCACCTTAAAATGGCTGTGTATCGATAAATGGGTGGCCAATCAATAACCTCGTGAATTATGCAGAAACATAGTGATTGGCTGCAATATCTAAAAAGCAAATGACTAATATCTTTGCAAAAATGTATTTAAAATTGTTTAAACTTTTTGTCGACTATGTATATAATTGTACCCATTACCCTTTTTGTTCTAAATGCATATCTTGGCAGAATCAAAGGAAAAATCAGCACAGTTTTCTAAAAAAAAAAACGATTATATTCGATGGAATATCAACCCAAGAAAATGTTATCATTTACACTTTTTTCCAAATATTTCTGAAAAAGTGGTCAAAAATATTTCAACCTATATTTAGTATCATATATTATACGCAGAAATATTATATCTTTTACCCTACTTTGAGGTAAAATGTGTATAATTTGTTTTATTGTAAAAATTAAATGATTGATTCTTGAACATGGTGGAAAACATGTTTTATATGAAATATTTGCTTCTCAAATTAATGATCATTCAAAACAAAACATACAAAAAGTATAACAAAATTTGAACAACTTATTTGGAAAAACTTTCACCATATGTGAGTTGATTAAAAATAGTATAACAATTACTCAAATAAATACATGAATAAAAAGTAAAATTTGAAAAAAAAACTTTTAATTAAAAATTTGTCAGAATAAATAAATACTTTGATGTTCACAAAAACATGAAAACAATTTATCAGAAAAATTAATTTTTTTACCTTTTTAATTTAGAATTTTTTTACCCTGAAACTAATTATTTTAAAACATGGTAGCCGCTGGACCGTGAGATTACTGTGAATTTAGTAGTTAAACAAATATATACGTCCTATTGAAACTTTAGAAAGTATTTTCAATTCGAAAATAATTTCAAATTAATAGATTCATAATTAAACGCTTTAATTCAATTCCAAATCCTACGTTCAAATATTGTTTCAGTTTAAAATATTTCAATTATAACTCATTATTCATTTCAAACGACCTAAAATTCAAATAATTTAACTTCTAATTTGAAAAGTGTTCAATTTTCAACAATTAATTCAAAACTTTTCAAGTTTTAATGTTTATAACTAAAAAATGCTTAAAAATTATATAATTTGCAACATTTAAAAATGTATTCATTCATTCTTCCAATTTACACTTAGACATTAGAGCTTTAAAAATGATGACGAGGATTTATATTTTTTAACCAGAAATATTTTAACAGTTCAGTTTTTTAAGAGTTTAAAATGTCAAATTTTGTATTTTAACGTCATTTAATTTAGATTGTACAATTGAATAATGTTGAAAGCTTCCATTTTATACTTGTAAATTATTGAGCGTTTGAATTACAAAATTTGTAAGCTTTAATTTTAAAAGTTTAAATTTCAAAGGATATTAGAATGCGAAACTCTGTACGATAATAGGATCGAAAATTTACTAGAAAAAAAAGGTTTGACTTTTATGCTGGCATTATTGACAAATTTACTGCCTGCGCCTTGTTTTGGTTAGTAAATTTCAAGGATTTCCCAACTTCCCGTTAGCTGGTAATAATAAATCGACGACACGCAACTCGTCACAAGCTTTTAAAATTGAATCGTATTATTATTATTATTATTATTATTATTATATCATTAAGCCGTTTCCTTTTCGGGGTAGGCGTGAATTGCTCGGTGGTTTTCGATATAAATCTTTGGGGAGGAACAGAACTCTCACCAGAACTCCTGGAACTTTTAATGAAAAATTTCCTATACCATGATTTTACAATATTCAAAACGCTGTAGCCAAGATCAATACAGAGCTGAACAATTAATTTCTCGTTGAAATTTACTTCAGGAATTATAGTGACCTCTTGGAAAACTTTGTTAATTGCAAATAACCTTTAACTCACCTTGAACGTTACAATTGACCTATGACTTGGGTACGTATCTGAACGTAGAATTTTCCGCTCTATCTATTGCAGATGTAAAAAAGTGGTTTTCTATTTTAAAAACAAAGCTGACCTTCAAAAAGTCATTCGTAGCTCGAGACAAAATTAAGGGGACAAGATAAATTGAATATCTTAAAGAGCCCTAAAATTTAAGAAATCCTGAGAAAGAACAAAAAAAAATTATAAAAATAAACATAAAATAAATTTGACAAAAAATGATTTTAAGAAATCCTGAGAATACAATAAACAAAATGAGATATTTCCGAACACTAGAAATGTGAAAATAAAATTTTATATACGCTGAAACATCTGAAAAATAAAATAAGATATATTCAAGTCGGAAATATTTGAATTTATGGAAACTGAAAATAAAATAAAATAAAATTTTAGAAATCCTGAAAGTCTGAAGAAATAAATAGAATATTTTGACAATTGAGAAATACGAAAACAGTTGAAATTTTAAGAAACCCTGAGTAAATAAAAAAATTTAGGGATTAAAATAATTTGAAATCTGAGAAGTTGAACAGGAAACTAAGCTTGAGAAATCCTGACAATTTCGAAAACATGATATATAGGAATCTGTGAAATCTGAGAATCAGCTTAAGAAGTCATGAAAAAATTAATTACAATAATTAATAAGCAGTAGCGGACAATTGTCCAGGGATGGTCCCGAGGGAATAACCACTAAGCGGAGGCGTGACAACTGTGCCGACAGCTGAATGACACCTGGGTGAGGTGTCTCAAACGGTGACTCTGGGATACCGGACGACCTCTCAGAGTATGCAGCCTTATTCCTGCATGCGGGGCTCTACAAGGATGGACGTACCCTGTTCCCTAGCTGCTCGTGGGAACAACAATGATAACACCAAACATAGTTGTAGTAAGTGCGGTTCAAAACAATCGGTCAGGCAACATTGCTGACTATCCTAGAGTTGGGGGAGCCAATCAAGATGGAGTCAATGTGATTGACCAGCAGAATCTCGTAACTTTTAAGTGGACGGATCGACTCAGGGATGAACTGCTGGAGTGCTATGATACCAGTATGGCCCTTGAACGAAAAGGTTACATGGCGGGACTGCATGCTCTGTAGTGCGCGAAACACCCAGAGCTCTCGCATTTTTTGCATAAACGTCTGCTAAACCGTGCCGAGGAACTCCGGAAAAGGGATTATATAAGCGGAACGCCTACTCAACCGCAGCCAGAACAAGCTGGCAACAGAGAAAGAGAGGCGACAGTGAGACCAACCGCGAGCAGGCATCCAATCGAGGAAAAGCGATGCTTCAGGACCCGGAGAAAAATCAACATTCAGGTTTCTCTCAAGCTCAAAGATCTGGTTGAACTGGATGATGAGCTTCGTGGAGATTTTTCCGAAGAACCCGACCTCTGGACTATCAATTGTAGTGTGTATAATACAGCGAGAGCTTTGGCGGATGCAAAACGTAAAACGAAACCAACGGTTGATCATAAGAACAAAATACGAATGCATCAACTCAGCACAAAGATAGGCTGGGCAAGGCGGTACGCTTTCCGCATACAGTGTGTGATTGACTACATAACATCTGGTAGGACTTTCACTGCTGAGATTCGACAGTTCGCGCGCGAACTGCGGGTTTGTCATCACACACTCAACAAGTCAAAGCTACTGACCATCAGACAGCATATTGTTGACAGAATACGAGTATTATCTAACGCTAGGAGAAGTATAGAGCGAAGAGAGAATAAATTTAAAGTAAATCAACCGTTTTTTTCAGACCCATCTCGACTCTTCCAAGACTCTCCAATTACTGTCGTCCACACTCCCACATCAGAAGAGGTCGAGGCATTTTGGAGAGAAGTCTACGAAGTCCAGCATCCACTGAAAAAAAACTCAAAGAATATAAATAGCATCAAGGAGCTGTGCAGTGCCCTTATAACGCCTGAGGAGGAATGCCCACCTTTCACTACCGAGAAGGTCAAAAACGTATTAAGAGGCATGAAGAACTATTCCGCTCCGGGACCAGATGGTATCAAGACCTACTGGTGAAAGAAGTTGCATTCCTTAATTTCGGAAGAAATCCGTTGCCGTATCGACTGTTACGTCGACAAATAGAAGTAGGGACACAGCGCCGTGAATCGAATCCTGCGGAATGGTTAGAGCGAGTGAAAAAGCTAGATAATTTAAAGGATTTGGTCTGCCTACACCTCGATCGCGCTTATACAACTCAAGCGATGTATTAAAACAAGAAAAAGCACACTAGGGCATTCCGAGTGGGAGATTTTGCCTCAAAGTCCAACAGGTGATTGTCCAGGAAGACTGACGATGTGGCCGCCAAGTTGTGTCCAAAATTTATAGGCCCATTTAAGATTAAACGCCGTTTGTCCCCAGTCGTTTTTAGTTTGGTTTTGATTGAGGGGAGAAATGCTGGCGAGGAACATGTTAGACATCTTAAGCCCTATGTTGTCAAGGAGCCGGGGCTCAATTCGGAAAATTAATAAAAGTAAAATCCTAAGTAATCGGTAACGACTGCGGATAACTATTAACACTTGATAAACGGATCCATGAGCGTTTTAAACATAGTATTCAATTTTGTACCCTACAGCTTCCGGTACCGAAGCAGTCAACGCAAACAGCGCTCGTTACAGCCGACAGCACCCCGTACCATGGACTCTACTCCGCTGACTGGATGTACGTCGACAGGAGGGGTTGGTTAAGGGCGGGATCTCCCAGACGGGCCTCTGTCAGCTTTCCTGTCGACGCCATTTGTTGAAAATACCAGAAGCGGGGCCATCTGCACGGAAAATGTCCAGATCCGACTCCGGTCGTCCTATGCTATCGCTGCGGAGAGAAAGACGTTACGGTCACGACCTGCAATAAGTGTGGAGAATTGGATCAATCAGACCGAGTCTTAAAGGAGGAGAAGAGACAAGCCACGGGACAACACCTGATAGTGAAGCCATATTTAATTAAGGCCTATGAAAAAGTCGCACACGCACAGGGCCGCAAGAATACTCGCCCGGAAGGTGGTTCCGCCGGCGACTACTCGGTAATGCTCGACTACGCTTACGGACTGTCGCTGATCGGACCACTCCTCCACGTTTTTTTTCCTTTTCTTCTTCACTTATGAAAACAGTTTTTTGAGCTGATTCACTGGGTCTACGTTTGCGAAGCATGAGTATGTTCACGAGATCTTGTAAGAAGTTGATAGTAGTTTTTTTTAGTAAGGTTACATATGATTGTGTTATTTCGGAACTACAGCCGGATAATGTAATCTCCTTCAAAAGGCCTTCTAAGAGATCAGAAAATGAGGAGCGACTCGGTTGTATGAATCACGGAAACTTAAATAAAGAAATAAATCCTAAGTACTTTTTGCTGCTTGACATTCGTCCCTACCTATTTTCCTCCTCTTTTATGAAACGATTCGACACTAGTATTGGGTTAATAATTGGGGAGCCGACTAGCAGTTTTTCATCATGACCAAAATGGAACCGTGAGAAGCTGAGACCTGGATCGCTGATTTGAATCCCCATCACTTATTTCATTTTATCTCCAATAAAATTATTTTCTTTTTCTATTTATTTCCTTTCTTTCTCTCTGAGTTCTCTATTATTATGTTTATTTACACTTATTAGCCAGTAGTACAATTTTTATTTTTAGTCGTGCATCTCCTATTATTTTTATTATTATTATTATTATTATTATTATTAACTGCTATGCGTAAGGGCATGTGTTACTTCGTCGTGTGATAAATCGGGTTCAGTTCCCCCGGGTTTTTGTCCACAAAAATGAAAAATTTCAAAAACTGTATTTGGAGATGCTATAAAATAGAACAACAGACGTCCGCGAACTCTTTTTTGAGGGATAATAGCAAACAAAAATTATTCTGCTTAATAAAAATTTTCTGTTTGTGCACTATTTGGAGGTTAGGATTCGTTTTTGAGGTATCTTCCATTCCGATGATGGCAGTCTCTGTTGTACCTCAAAATACACACATATTAATAAAATTCAGCAGAATTAAATTTTTGTAAAGTATTCCACAACAGAAGAGTTAGGGGGCGTCCGTTAGCATGTTCGCTATCATTACCCAAATTTTTAAGGCGAAATCTTTATTATTGTAGAAAAAAAGCCGGGGGAACCTACTATAGGTTTCAAAAATGTTGACATCTCTACAAAAGTTTGAATAAGTCAGTGAAGAAAAATCGCTAAAGAACGTAACAAACTTCATTGCAAAGATAATTTTATTGCGAACAAATTCGCTATGCATGACACCATCATACATTAATTACAAATGAAGTTGCAGTTGAGTGAAGGTACAAAAACACGGTCAACAGCGTCAATACTGCGCAAGTCTACAGCACATCATGATCCACTGCGCATGCCTACGAGCCACCATGACCAACTGCACATGCCGACGAACTACCAGGGATTACTGCGCATATGTTTTTGTCTTAACTGGAGCTAATCTCCTCAGGTATCTAGAGAGAAAAATGTCATACACTCTAAAAATTGGTCCTTTTCGAATCCACACATAGTAATATTTGAACCCCAATTACACCACGAAAACCTCATTTCTTACAGTTGTGGTCATTAAGACTTTTGATCACCATGAAATGAACTACATTTTTCCTCAATTACAAACAAATTGGCCGAAAGCCAATTTCTGCACAAATTCTGCGGGGTCCTTTCCACGAATACAAATTTCCACAAATTTCATAAATGTTCACAAACTTCATAAATTTCCACAAACACAAATTACCACAAATTTCATAAATGTCCAAAAACTTCATAAAGTTACAAAAATTTCATAAATTTCGACAAATTTCATACATTTTTATAAATTTCGTAATCTTTACAAAAATTTCATAATTCCCATAATAATGAGAAGCGGGAGAGGCACCCGTGACTGGTTACAGAAATAATGATGGGCAAACCCCTAACGCTTTCCAACGTCTCGTGGGGAGCGGGAAATCACCCCTGTGGCAGGTCACGTAAATAGTGTTGGTGAAACTCCTACCCCTTTCCTATCAGAGATATATACAGATGAAACATAACTTCGACCTATCATCAAGATCTCCCTTTAATTTTCTATTATCCGATATATTTTTTCAAACATTAATTTTTTAACTCGTTACAATTAATCTAGAATTGTTTGGAATTCATAATAAATCGTTTGGAAGTCATAATAAATTCTTTGGAATTCAATTTAGTACACGATAAAATATGCTGCAAGAGAAAATTAAAATCCGGCATATTTTGCCGAAACAGAATACTCGAGATTTAAAAAAAGTTTGAACAACGTAATAATATATCAAATGCAAAATCGAAATCACTATTTTAAGATGAGGCTAACGTTGAATAGTGAATCAAATTTAAATTTTTTGCAAAAATAAAATTCTTCTTCCGAGATATGGGGATTCTGAATTAAAACAAAATATCTTAGATTTTTGTTAAAAATCTGAAAAAAAGAAAATATATACATTTTTTTTCATGAAATGATAATTTCTAAAAATATCAATCTATCAATATGAAAAGGTTGAAAAAATTATTACTACGTTAAAATTGGAAATCAATATGAACTAAAATTGTATTACAAATTATTTTTTAATCATTGTATCAAAGCATGATATTTTGAAAAAAATGCATTTTTCTACTACAAAAAATTCTTTCAGATAATGCAATATTTGAACCTCTGTGGAAAATACAATTTTAATTGCACTTTTCGTGTTATATGAAATTAAAAATATCACAAGCAGAAAATTCCATAGTAGAAACAATGTAATTTTTTTAATATAATTCTTCAGAATATTTTTAAATTCCTAAAATTTTGTACCAAACAAAAAAAAAAGTGATTGAAGTATAAGTTAAACGTCATTCGCTATATTTATTCATGATAATGATCTAAAGTAATATTATGATGAAAGAGTAAACATTATAAAATATTTGCGGACAATTTCACTTTGTAAAATGTCAGTGGCCTAACTAATTTAAAGAAAAACCCCGCTTTGTCGCAGGGGGGGGGGAGGTCACCTAGATTGAGAAGCTAAAATACTATACTAGGCTATGCTGCGTTCTCTTACTGATAAAAAAGTTATAAATCGGTCTTCTTTTTTAATTTCAAACCTACCTCCTAAAAAATTTTGCGGATGGGGCCTACACGTTTCTAGTTATGCCACACGGAGAAAAATGGATAGTCAGCCTGAACATCTAGAGTGTCAGACTGACTATATTTGAGTTTTAACTATGGGACAGCCCCCTAGATGATGTAGTGTACCATCCGCGGAGTGTCAAAATGTGACGGTTAGCTTCACTATCCAAAAGTGTAAAGTAGACCATCCTGGAGTTTAAACTTGATTATTTTAGGAATTTTAGCTTGATTATGACGGAGTGTTAACTAAATCATATCAGAGGGTCAACTTTATTATGTGTTGTCCTACATGTATATTCATAAGAGTAAGAGAGACGTGAGACGGAAATTTAAATTAATAAATGAAACCTGAACAACATGAAAATTTATGTAAGATCCATCAATTCTTAAAGCATCTTTATTATTTTTTGCAACACCCACCTCAAAAGTTGACGTTTTCATGCTTCTAAATGGTGCCTAAAGGACCTTATTAGAGCACACACTCGAGGCCTGACATTGTTCTCCAAGACTTCGAGAAACGAACTATATTCGTGATCAAATTCTCGGCTCCTTCCAAATACAACATCACTGCCAAGGAGAACGAAAAGAAGGAAAGGTACCAAGACCTTAAGAGGGAGCTGCAATGACTATACCCAACATATTCAGTACAAGTAATTTTTCTTGTGAGAGGTGCTCTCGGATGTGCGAAACTATCACTGGTTAGTAACCTTAAAGCCGTACCCGCGTGCCAAAAGTATGCCATGGCACTTGCGAGTTGGATGCATAAAGCTGTCATCCTTGGCTCGCTTCGTGTCCTCAAAACACTCGAGGGTTTCGCTGGCCTGTCGTTGTGATTTCGTTGTGTCCTGTGACCACCCATCTGTCGGTTGTGAGATGTGCCCATGAGTGGGATTTGCCATGGTTTGCAGACTAAGGTGAGGAAGCAACACTAATACCAACCGCGGAAAGCAGACACTTTCTGATAGATGATAGCGGTTTCAGGACAAGGAGGAACATTGACATACAGGTTCCTCCTCAGCCCCAAGATCTGGCTGAAATGGATGCCTCCCTTCATGTGGATATGTCGGAGAAGTCCGACCTCTGGACCATCAATTGCTGAGATTATGGTGCTGCGAGAGCATTGGTTGATTCAAATCGAAGGATGAAACCGACGATGGATCAAAAGACCAAAAGACACTTGTATCAACTGAACAAGAAGATTGGATGGGCAAGATAGAATGCCTCCCGTATTCAGTGTGTTATTGACTACATAACATCTGGTAGGCCGTTCACGGAAAGGGATCGGAAGTTCGATCAAGAACTAAGGATCTTCAATCATACACTGAACAAGGCAAAGCTGTTGACAATCAAGCAGCAAATTCTTGACAAAATACGGGTGCTATCTGACGCAAGGAAGAGAAAGATTGATCAGATTGGATTGTGCTGTGGGACAATTTTGGAAGGCCTAAAAAGAATGAACGAGTTCCTAAACCTGCTATTTTGGCTAGAAATTCAAAAAGTGAGCACATTTTGAAAATTTTTAGGACCACTTTTTTCAAGATTAAAAAATTCCATCTGAGTTTATAAGTAGTACACAAAAGGAAAAAAAATGTATCCTTATGACATTTTTCCACAAAAAAAAATTATCGGAGTTATAGTATTTTTAAAATCCAAAAAATCAAACGAAAATATACATTTGAAGTCGAAGAACGCACGATGTGAAAAAAAGTCTGAAGGTAAGAAGCGTGAATTTTCAATAGCCCTACAAGATTATCATAACAACTATCTGAATTTTTTCGAAAAATCGAAAATTCAAATTTTGATCGCACAAAAAATAATTAAAAATGAAGAATTCCATTTTGCGGTTAAAATATGTAAGATACTAAAAAAGATGAAGATATGAAGAATAAAAAAATTAAATTTTTGGACAGATTTTTCATTAACAATTTTACGATTGGACGCTTAGTTCTTGTTTTAATCGTGAAAAATAACATTAAAAATAAAAACATTCAATGTATTGGAAAACGACACAAGGAAAGAAGAAGAAACAATAGGCAAACTGGTTCAACCAAAGAGGATGTATAAATTTGTTATTAATGATTTTTAGAAAGTGCGAGTAGTTTTTTTTAATCGTAAAAAATAAGAATAAAAATAAAAAATTAAACTTTTGGAAAAACGACACAAGAGACGAGAAAAAAAAATAAAATACAAAAGTTGTTCAACCAAAAAAGATCTACAAATTTTTTATAAAATCTTGTTATAAAACTCCATAAAAAATTAAAAATTTACTTTTTGCACAAACGAGACAAGCTACAATAACATTTATTTAACAAAATTATTCGCCTCAATTATATCTAAAAATTTGCTCAGAGCCACTTTACACTAGTATGCGTATTTTCAGTTTAAATCATGAAAAATAACGTTGAAAATATAAAAAAATTAAATTTATGGAGAAACGGCACAAGTTGTAGTCAAATCTATAATAACAACATTTTTTTATATAGGCTGCACACTTTTTTATAATTATGAAAACAAGACAATGAAAATACTTATGTTTCAATACCAATGCATATTATGAATTGTGTTAGTCTAAATTTATTGAAATGATAGATTTTTCAAGGTAGCTGAGAATAAAAATTAGTGCAAAATAATGAGAAGATATTGAAGTAATCATAAAAAATAAAATTTGTACATTATTTTGCAATATCTGAATAAGCAGTACCAGCTTGAGATACAGAAATAAATATGATATACATTTGATATAATAGTGTTGAACATAATGTTGGGTCGCTTCGTGTCCTCAAAACACACGAGGGTTTCGCCGGCCTGTCGTTGTAATTTCGTCGTGTCCTGTGACCATCCATCTCATGGTTGTGAGACGTGGCCATGAGTGGGATTTACCGCGGTCCTACTGGGAGCTGGTGTCATTTTTTAGATGGCAGTTGCTCCCTGTGGGACCCTGCGGTGGTTGGTGACCTAATTTTTTAATTATAAGTATATATATATATATTTATTGTGTAAAAATATACAAAATTGCTTAATTATTAACGAAGATTAGCTTTTATGACAGACAGACTCTTTTTCTCAGGACAGGTATATACTCAAAGTTATAAACCGCTCGTCTTGAAATCATAAAAATTCGACTCAAGATGTAAATATATGTCTTGAAGGCATAGAAACGTGTCTCCGAGACATAAATTGATGTCTGGCTCCGTCTCAATAAGGAGACACGCTGGAGTCAACTTTTTCGACTTCAGCATGTCTTGATTGGGGGCAATTCAAGTCGAAACCAAGGCGAAGAATTTTTACTCGGGACGGTAACATTTTGAAATGAAACTTCTTTTGGGACTGGAGTGAATTGAAAAAACGACCCACCGAACGAACGGATATCTCTACGTCTCTCTCTCTTACAAGTACATATACTTTCTATACCTTCTTTCTCTATGCACGTCTCCCTTTTGTGCGGCGATTTGCAATTTCTTTTAGACTGCTCTTCCAAGACATATAAATTAAAAATGGTAAACTTTCATACCTGAAACAATGTTCAACATAAATATTGAATACTTACCTACAAAATAAAAGCATGTCAAATATTGGAACTCTTCTACATCTTAAGTATTCGAAATTATAATTAAACCCTTTTTAATTATTATTTAATTTATCAAACAGTATGAAAAGAACTTCGGGATGTAAATATTTTGGATTAAACGTCTGGGAAATAAGAAATTGAAATTTTTAAGAAAAAACCTTATTTCATCAACTTCTTCCAGACCATTTATTCAGAATTTTATACATAAACATGACCTTTCGGAATCAGACCAATTCGGTCATCAGATTATCTTTAACATTTCGCAGATAGTTAGTTATTATTTTGGAATCATATACGGATAGATGAAATCGAGCATTTCTTTCCTTTGAAACGTTTCAAAATGAATATGACACTTAAGCATGTTAAGTACTGTGTATCGTATAGGTTATATTCCCTAAATGAAAATACTGTTTTTTTCCTTTAAATTAAATAAAATTGATATCTAATTATTATGAATTCAGATTTATGAGTAATTTGTGTAAATAATTTATCATCTTTTATCATTTATAAGTGAAAAAATTCAATCAGGCAATTATTATAATTGAAAATGGGAACAATGAAAGTGAAATAAAATTGAATTCTCTGAATGGGTTTTCAAGAAAAAGAATTGTTTTAAACATTCTTTGATATTGTTTTTCTTTGGCATTACAAAAATTTTTGTAACAACTCTCACATTTACACGAATTTTTCTATAATAATGTTTTCTCCTACATATAAAGAGAAATAAAAAAATCTTGAATGTTATTAAGAAATTCTATTTCACAAGAACGGTTTTAAAATAATATTATAACAATTAATAGAAAAGGGAATTGCACGACTAATTCAGTACCCTTGCAGAAAACAAAAAACTCAATGAATTTTTTATTTTTTGAAGCCTGTAAAATACGACGATTACACAACATTCACTATTAAATCAACACTGAATTAACATTAAACCTTAAATCATTTAAAATAAAAAAATACCTTTTCATGCTTCAAATTTCATAGACAAATAAAGACATACTCTACATTTATTTTTCATTTACTTAGCATTGAAATTTAAAATATATTGTTTTGATTATTTATTCTAAATTATTTAGGAAACTTTTTTGAAAACATTTATACATGAGTATGTAGACACAATTTACATATATTTAGAGAATAACTGGAACATATAGAACCGAAAGACTTTTTGTACAAGTTTAGCATAGGGTATGTCCTAACAACTGAACCACTTTTCTCTATAAAAAAAAAACCCTTTCCTGGTGGAGATATTTGGGTCTGACCACGTTTTACCAACATTTACCGTCACAACCGGTCAGGATTTGGTCATGACTGTGAAATACCGAGCAGAGTCCACCACCACGCACGAAGGAATAGTAAGGAGTATTTTTAAATTAAGATCGAAAAGAAATCTATTCTATCATGAATAATTTTATGCAAAACGAGCATGAAAAAGATTCACAATTAAAAAAACAGAATTCCAAACTATCTCACTATTTACTACGTCCACGTCGTTGTTCCTGGGTAATGCTAAACGTAAACGTAAACTGCTTGGAAAAAACCTTGAAAAAAGCTTGAAGATCATCACCAAGATCAATGCAGAGCTCACCAATGAATTTTTCGTTGAAATTTACTTCAGGAATTACACTGACCTCTTGGAAAACTTCGTTAATTTCGAATAACCTTTAACTGACCTGGAACGTTACAATTGACGTTAATTGGCACGTTAGAAAGTTTAAATTTTTTCGCAATAAAACAAAAGAAGGTACAATAAGTTACCTTAGCGGCAGTCTTCTATGTTCTAAAGAGATTTGAAGCCCCTGAAAGTAATTTTTTTGCAGGCAGAGCGCATAGTGAAATTAGTGTTTGATTCACACTTTGTTTTTCTGTGTTAAATTGAAAAAAGGATCAGCTACGATTTTAACTGTGTATGGTTCTTAGTTACTAGAACGGTGACAAACAATACCTCGTTGTCCGTTTTTTTTTAATTTTTGTTCAACCCATTTTTCATTCAGGGACGCGCTACGTGCTCGGTCCGTGTACTTCCTCCACATTTGTGTGCAGACCATTCAAACTTAGGAGTCAAACCATCCACAACTGTAATTTGACAATTGTGAAAACTCTTTTCTTCAAGTTTCTTCGGCTTTAACGGACATTGATTTTAATGACGATTCTCAAAGCACCTGCGGTTTTGACGATTACATTCTCATTACGACACTCGCACTTCGCGCTGGGTAATTAGATTATGCATACGGTTCTCTTTTAAAAATAAGAAGAGGTGGACAAAATGAAAAGGAATATAAAAAGTAGGTATATTTTTCAATATAATGTTAATAATAGTATATTGCCTACCTAGGAGTGAAACAGTCTTTTTACCCGTGCGTGAGTTTTCCGAACACGCGAGAATAAAAAGACATTTCAATCCTTCGTATACACGATACTTTATGTAAAAAGGTATGATTTACAAATTCATCACATATATCATTTGAGGTTAGGTTGACGCTTTCTATGATCGCACAGAGACGACAGCGAATGCGCATACGCGGGGAACTACTCTAATAATCTGATGATAATAATTGTACTCCGCGACACGTCGCATATACGCACTCGTTGTCCGTCCTCCTGTTGCACAAACGGGTACATTCAAAACTAAAAAGACGCTGATAAAACGCGTAAATCATGCCTGGGCTAAATGAAAAAATACAAGTTCATTTTTTAATTTACTCAACAGTAACATTAAGCCATCCTAGAATTTAATGCCGTTCGTTCAAAGTTCGGTACTAAATCAATTCGACACAAATTTATATTCAGTTTAAAAAAGATATTGAAAATTATTTTGCTGCGTTTAAAAAATAACCCAATATACGTAATCGACTTGATTATTGATAATCAATAATATTTTTAATTTGTGTATAAAAAAAATATCATTAACATAATTTGTAAATCTTGTTGAAATCTACTAAAAATCATGATTAAAATTTATTGATCTTTTAAAAACAAAAATTGCATAATTTTGAGAATGATCTATTCGAATTATGGACTAATCAAGAAATTCCACTGACATAGTTTCAAAAGATATTTTATATTCAGTAAAACTTTTGATTGAAACTTTTCAAACTGTCAGAAAACTAGTTTTTTTTTTAATTTTCGAAATGCTGAAAAGCATATAACATTTTTAATTTTCATTAAAATTCGAAATGCTATTCGAATAATTTGCAAGATCATGTATCAGAAACTTTGACAAACATTTCTAAATATCTGAAAAAAATTGTTTTAAATTTCAAAAATGCTCCAAACTTTTTAATATTGGTCGTTGAAAATTAGAGACCGAAAATTTGGACGATTACATTACGCTATCATGAATGAGAATGAAAAAATATCCCACCGATTCAAATAAATATTTCTCTGTCCTAAACCATGGGCGACAGCGATAAAGTAGTTTGTACTTCTATCGTAATACATATTTCCCTGCATGAACAACTGTATTCTTTCAGCTTAAATTATAACTAACATTTTTCTTATTTTAAATATTTAATTCAAACAATTTACATAAAGTAAAATCTTGACGAACCTAAAACAGAAAAATTCGATGAAAAATCCCCCTGCAACAGCAATCGAACTCATGTCCCATTTTTATTGCACAAAAAGTATTGAAAAATCAAAAATTCAATTCCACGGTCAAACTATGCAAGATACGACAAGTAATAATTCAACAAAAACTGTGCACTTCCAAAAGATCTACAAATTTGTTATTGGTCACTTTTTGATAGGATGTGTAGAATTTATGGACAGTCCCTAACCTACGATAATTCGGTTTTGAAGTTTTAAAACTACACTTTGAACATTTTTAAGACCCAGGAAGGGATTTCGCAGTTGTAGGAGGGGGCGGGCAAGTCTCTGGTTTGAAAAAAAACGGTAACTGCTAAAATTTGCAGGTGAAATAGTGAAGCAACGACGTGAAGTGTGAAGGAGGCCGACTGAAAGCTGATGGGGCTCATAGTTCGACCGTGCTGGATCGTACTGCGAAAATGCACTGTCGGTAAAAGTCGCATCTGTCTTGAGGGAAATTTTAATTTAAATAACAAATGCAATTTGTGATTTTCTTTTTTTTTATTGTCAAATCCGAATGATTGGCGAAAACAAAAGTGTCACTGCAATTTGAATAAATAATAAAAATATTCTTAGATTAATAAACGTGGTCCCGGAAAAGGTAAAGTGTACAAGTGATAAAAGGATGCCGCTGTGAACTCCCTGATAATAATCGATAATAATTTTACAATTTTCTTTAAAATTATTTATTGAATTATTTACAAATCTTGTCGTTGCACATATTTGTTGTGTTGTAACGTATAACAAAAATATGAAAATGGCGCGTTAGGTAGAATCGTATAAATAAGGTAATTTTTGTACATCCTGTTCTCGCTTTATAGAACAATATTATTACTCGCAATCCCATAATCTAAAACGCCCTCAGAAAGGCACGCTCAGACACATCACACACTCAGAAATCTCACCAAACTTTGCTATTACTAGAGAGACAATTATGATTTGAATATCTTGAAGGAAAAATGTAAATTTCTCATTGAAAATATAAAAATCTACAAACCTCTGCAGACATTGTAAAATTATCGACCCTTATTCGCAAAGATTTATTATTTTCAGATATAGAGGTAGTTCACTCGTAGATTTTCTATATACAAATTAATTAAAATTGAATCCATTCTATGCAGCAGACTTCGAACTTAGGAAACATTTTTTACAAGGAAAATTTTCAAAAAATAAACAAATATCTACATTACCAGCGCTTAATTTTACAAACTATTGTATACATATAATGAGATATCTAGTTTCAAGTTTTGAGAAGGAAATAGAAGGTACTCAATAATTTTATCTGGCTCAACGTGTTTGTGTTTACAGAACAAAATTTACTTTTCAATAATTTTTATTTCATAGTTATAAACAATTATGCACAGATAAACCCAATGTAGTAGCTTTTATTTAATTCCTCCAACTTTCGGACACATAGACTAAAAATGCTACATTTTCAAATATAGAAACAATTTAAATTACGAGGGTTTTGAGGTCGCCAATTACAAATTGGAATTGTAGTAGTTTTCAACAATTAAAAACGCAAAAATGTTTAGCGAGTGAAGCAGCTTCAGGTGGTTGTGCCAAAAATCAAATCTCTAATAAAAAGGAAAAAACTTTCACTTTTTGTCCGATTAAAAACAAAATTACTTGGCGCCGATAAAGGGCATAAAAAGAACGATTTTTTAGAAAGAGATAAATATAAGGGCATAATTGTACCCCTAAACATTTTTTAAGGATTTCCAAAATTCTGAGATCTTTTCCACACAATAGGGAAAAATTATATAATAGATATGAGACGCAAAATTAAAAACCAGGGCACCAGAAAAATAAAAAATAAAAATAAAAAAAATTATTTAACAAGATTTTTAATGGGCTTTTCATTAATGAAATTTTATAAAATAGTAAAATACATCAATAGGAGGAAGAAAGAATAACATATCACTCATTCTAGACGAAATCATATTTTCAATATATTCTTATATTCGCAACAAATACACAGTACATCATTTATCTATATTTTTTATATTCGCAACAAATATATGTGTTAATAATTTGTTAGATGTTATTGTTCCTCTTTTGATCGACCTTCAGGTTTCATTGATCATAACATGGTCTCCGCCCAATGCTTATTCTCCTTAAAGTTTTTCCTCTGTTTTTGACATTCGGGCACAACCTTTTCTTTGTGTGGGAACTCAGGTAGTAGCGTGAGGCTTCTTTTGTTCAGCAGGATCGGACCCTTTTTCTGCGCTGTTCAGTTTCAATCAAGGTGTAGGCTAATGTAGCCACTTCGGTGCGTGCAACGATTTAAAATCAATTGTACTTCATTTTAGACAATTCGGGTATTTGAGTCCTTTGATTCCAAGTCAGTGTTTCTTTAATTTTGTAATACTGGTTCAGTGATCTCCCGACTCGATCGTCTTCTGGTGTTGTGGGAAGTGAGGAGTCGGATGACGTATTACTTCCGGTCGCGTCGAGATTCTTATCGAAGACTGGGAATGTCCGGAACCTGCCGAAGTACTGTTTCAAAAATGCAAAGGCATGAACGTCATGTCGAATCTGGATATGACGAGCAGCTTCTGGCTGGTGCCACTATACACAGACTCACGGCAATACACCGCCTTCCAATATAGAGGAAGAAGTTACGAATTTAAAGTGGTACCGTTTGGATCAAAAACGAGTACTGCTGCACTTGTACGCGGACTTGATCTCGCCTTGCTTGAATTAGGAGAACACATTATCGCCTTCGTCGACAACACCTCAATCATATATGAAAACAATCAGAAACACTTAGAATATCTGGATGAAATTATAAAAAGATTGGAAGCACATAACCTCACTCTCAATGTTGAGAAGTCTCATTTTTTTTTAAAAGAAACGAGACTTCTCGGATTTATTTTAACTACGGAAGGAGTGAAACTAGATCCAGAGAAGATAAGTTGTATCCACGATTTTCCTGCGCCGAAAAATGTAAAGCAGTTGAGAGGATTTTTGGGTGCAATTATTCTTACTCAAAATTCAGCGATAAACACGCCGCGGAAACTCTACCTTTACTAAAGCTGATAAGAAAAGGAGTACCATGGAAATGGGACGAGGAAGAACAGCAAAGTTTTGAAAGAATAAAACAGTTATTCGGAACGTCAATCATGTTGCATTTTCCAGATCCTAGAAAAGGGTATTACTTAGAAACGGATGCAAGCAACTATGCTCTCGGTGCGGTGCTTTACCAATTAAATTAAGATTCAGAAAAAGAGATTATTACTTTAGCTAGCAGAACTTTGCAGGGCCCTGAATTAATGTACTTCACTACCGAAAAAGAACTCTTAGCTATAGTATGAGCTCTAAAAGAATTTTGTACTTATCTACATGGAGCTGGAATAATAATTAATCGAGCCGACCACCTTGCTTTAACTTTTCTAAAAACTTGTAAATTCGTAAATGCACTTCTTACAAGAACAAAACGTGATGGCCGATATTCTGAGCCATCTACACGACGAGGAGAGTTATCAGAAAAATCGCGGAGAGAGCAGAGTTACTATCAACGCTTTAACCTACGAATGGACCCAGGACGACGAAGAGAAGATAAGAAACTCACCTCAACAATAATGAGAGGACAAAAGAGCTCTTGAAATAAGGAAAGAGATTGCCAAAAATAAGGATGAATTCAAAAAGTATAAGCTTATTAATGATACTTTGTATCACGTGAACGGCTACGAGTGCCACATTTATGTACCCGCAGAATCCGCTAAATTCTTAATAAAAGAATGTCACGTATCATATGGACATCCTGGAACAGAGAAAACTTACAAGCTGCTACGTGAGTCATTTCATAGCCGGGTTTAGCTAAATTAACGCGAAATGTCGTAGCTGTATGTGATTCTGGTCAGCGAACTAAAGTATCTACTCAAGCATCTCAAGCTCTACAAGACCCAGTATTATCACAAGCACCACTGGAACTTATATCTATAGATTTTTTTGGCCCTCTTACCAAAAACAAAATATGGTTAAGATTATTTGCTTGTCATGACTGATACTTTTTCAAAATATACGAAATTGTATCCATTAAAAAAAGCAACCAGCTAAGCGGCGATAAGCAAACTCGACGAGTTTAGGGAAAATGTCGGAGCCCCTCACAAAGTTTTGTCAGATCGTGGAACACAATTTACAAGCAAAAAATGGCAACGAGCATTGGAAGAAAGAGAAATGCAAATGATACATCCATTAGGCATCCGCAAGCCAATATGGTTGAGAGAGTCAATAGAGAATTGTCAAGATTGTTTCGTACGCTCCTCCCACCTGACAAACATAACTCGTGGTTCGCCCAACTGGACAACGCGGAGACTATTCTTAATGAGTCACACCACGATACGACCGAGGTGATCCCCTACGAGGCGCTGTGGGGACGCAAACCGAAGAGATGGTGGACCGATTTTCTACCTCCCTTACCGCCACACCCCCAGATCAATCGGGTATACGATAGGAGAAAGAGTATTGACCAAGGACTGTAACGTATCAAACACAGAAACGGGGGCCATGGCTAAATTTCTCTCGTTATATGAAGGACCGTATACCATTAAGGAAAAGATCGCCAACAATGTCTATATCTTATGGAATGAGGTACAAGACCGGGAGAGAGGGATATACCATGCTGATGATCTTCGGAAATATCGACAGGAAAATCTCAGAGGAGGGGATGACGAAGCTGCCGAAAATCGGGTACCTGAAGGGCCAAAGGAAAAGCGGAAAACCTAGCACAGTTTTGTCTAGAGCTTTATCAAAACCTGCTGAATACAAATTCGAGAACTGATGTTCCTTGATTGTATTCCATTAATTCTACGACTTTTTTCACTCTCTCGATAAAGTCTGCGGTTCTTTAATGAAAATTATATGAGATTCTAAAAAAAAGTGGCCTGTCCTAGAATGGATGACTAGTCAAGTAAAGTTTCGACAACTTATTTTTTCCATGTAGAAAGCAGACCATCTGACGTAACACAAGTTTTTTCGATAAACTGCATTTCTAATAAATTAGTTAAATTATCGACGTCTGTAAGGTAAAATGAGGAAAAAAGAGTATTTGTGATTCCTCTTCTCCGCCATGAATAAATTTAATAGATTTATGCATAAGGAATTTAATAACAATATTATTTGCTACAAGGCTAGTTAATAAAATAGAAATATAATATGTGTGATGTTCAGAAACACATATATTGATAACAAATTGTATAGCAATAATTTATATATTCACAATTTCATTTTCGCAATAAATAAATTCTAAAATTTCATAAAATCATCGTGTAAATCCATTTTTTATTTAAATTACAGAGAGAAACTAAACATTTAAATTAAAGAGAATGTTGTTCGCATGTTTGTCACTATTTGAATAAGAAGTTTTTTAATAACAAAAAATGTGATTCAAACGTTGTAACTTGTATTATATATTTGTTGTCAGAGATATTTAAGTTAAATGTTTTTTTTTCATTTTTTTAAAGATCGTTAATTATAAATTTTTGTCATAAAAAATTCTTATTTAAGATACGAAAATAGAATATAAATATTTTACATTGTTTAGTTTGAATTTTTTTAAAATATTACTTCAGGTTTAAATTGAAGCTAATATTTGAAGAAACATATTCTATCAATAATCGTGCAGATGAAAATTGACCAAAGTTTTTTCTTCCCAAAGATTTGATAAAATTATTTAAAAAGTTTTCTAAGTTTTGAATGTAATTGAATAATTATGCAATGTCACAAATTTGTGTGTTCTTTACAATTTTAAATATGCGCGCGCCACAACACCGTGCGGTACATTCGCAGCAGAGAAACTCTGATTCGCTGTTGAAAATCACTGCGGTCACGTTACCAAAAGCAACGCAACGGTCACAAAATGTTGCTATGATATAGTATAGCCGCTGCAAATTTTAAGAATACTTGATCGGGCTCTGGAATTGGTTTCTTATTTTGCCTATAAGAGGCAGCGCGAACATTGTTTTCTTTTTTTATATCATTGAGTGCATTGTATTCGTCGTGGGTGCTTTGCATCAGAATCTCCGAAACATTTTGAGGTTATGTGTTTTGAAGCTTCTTGAAGTTCTCCTATTTGATATAGAATCGCAATTTTTACCCTATAAATTAACAAAGATAAGTGTTTTTAAAACTTTCTTAGAATGGAGCTGCATTAAAATTAATCTGAACACACATGAAATATACGTGCATGAGTTCAAACATGTATAAGAAGTTTCAAGGTCAAAGGAGGGATTTCGGTTTAAGCACTTGTTTTTGAAAAAAAGCCTATTAGATTTTTCCTTTGTATTTACGTGTCATTTTCGTCAAATTGACCGGGAAAATAGTAATTACGCGTTAATGGTTTTCGGTTCAAACTTGTCAATTATCTGAAGAAATATTGAGTTTTAAGTATATTTTTGCTGAAATGATTAGTTTTTGAGAAAGAAGGAGATTGTTCCCTTGCTTATTATGGCATATTGCCATTTTTGAACAGTACATTATATTTAAAAGAAAAAATGAATGAATTTGTAAACTTTGTTCATGAATGAAGATATTTCTATTTTTCTAGGTTAATAATGTCTTCAGACGATGAAGAATATAATTTTCAATTAGCGGAATTCATCAAACCAGGGCCAAAACCTTCAGTTAGAAATGTGAATGTCGTTCCTTCACATTGGCTTAGTTTTGAACTCATCTCCAGCTGCTGAGGACTGGCCTTTATTTTCTGTCAGAGTCTTAGGTGATGCTAGTATGTATAGTATAAAGCTTTTATTGAGAAAATTGAGTTTTCGACTTTAATTATACCGTTCTTAATTGAAAGTATTACAGTACATCTATTTGATTTTTTATATGCAGAAACATACGTCGAAGCTGAGCTTCGATTGAAAAAGCTAGAAAAGCAAGTGTACGCATTTACAACTGATACGGAAAAGCCTCATGAAAAAAAAGCTGTAGAGGTAGTAGAAAAGATTAAGTGCAAGAAACTAAAGGTGACAGAAAGCACAAAACTAGCTATGGCAAACGTGCCATCATTATCAGAGCCCATATGTGACGGCCCGAGATTTAATTAATTTTAATACATTTAAAACGTTTATAGAAACAAATCATGATACCAGAAGTTGGTTAAAATACTTTACCTATTAAAATCTAACATTTTCATGCTTTAAGTATTTCAAAATATGCTGTAAGTGCTCAATTTCAGCCAAAGACTTTTTCATCGGTTTCCGCCAAAACTGTTTTTTCGTAATTACTCTTCTGACACGAATTTTAAAAGAGAAATTGCATCAAATCACTTTTTTTTTAAACAGAGAAAACTATTTTGTGTAAAAAACTAATATGAATATCAAAAAATACGGGCGTTATTTGTAATAGACACCGTGCCCGCACCGACACCATACCCCACTCCCCACTACCTAAAATATTTTCTGAAATCAACCGAATGCGGCCAACAAAACGATTTTGTTGACTCAAGAAATTTTTTTTGGTGCACTTTGATCACAAAAAAATGCATCGTCAGCTCCAGACAGGGAAAAAGTTCTCTGTATAACAATTGCACAATTGCTATTTGTGATACAAGTGCGCAAAATAGGCTGGATGAGAAATTTGCAGCATGACCATAGGATGAGCCGAAGGTTAACGCATAAGCGAAAACGCCACAAACGCACTATAGACGAATGCGAAGAGCTGAAAGTAAATGATGCATTACACGAGTACGCATTGTCTACCACACGCTGTTTTTTGCAAAAACCGTCCAAGAAAATTATTTAACGCCATTTTACCCCTTTTAGAAAAATTACCCATCTCGTATGGTGGTTTTTAGCCAAATTTATACATAATTTTTTCGCAAAATCTACCATACCTCACGAAAAAAAATGAGATCAAAGAGTTGAATATTCAGTACACGAATTGTTTAATGATTACCAAATTATAGGAATAGATGTAGAAGACACGGGAAGGAATGTGAAACTACACACTAATTATTAAAAATTTGCTTGCCTTGCATGATACCAAAGGACAGTTAGTGCCTCTAACTTCATTATTCAGAGAGAAGCTGATTGCTGCGTTGGAAATCTGGGTTCAATCCTCAGCAACTACGTTTTCTCATCTAACTTAACTTTTTCTGCTTCAGTAAATAAATGATCATAATTTAATGTTTAAAACTTAGTGAATATATGTATGCATTATATATAAATTTAAGTTTATAAAATGTAAAGTGACTATATCGACCCGTCAGTATCGGTGGATAAATTCAAAATTTTGCCTGAAATGCGCATACTCGCTGTGTGCAAAAATTTTTCTCGCAGAGTTTGAGAAAGTTTTCGAGCACGTGTTCGCGAAAGCCTCCTTTCGGTGTCTTTAAATGATACGCGAAGGAGGACTTTTCAGAAGATGTTGCAAAAATAGTTATATTTGAAAGTGCCAATCTTATACTCGCATAGTCGGCCGGATTGCACTTTGCACACCATCCCGTGTGGAAAAATTTCGGGGCGCTGTACTGTTTCTGTCTAGTCCGTCTTGAGTCGACAATGGCGCGCCACACACTGACGGTCCAGTGGCTAGACTGGGATGTAACGCTCGGATCGACTGGTTTCTAGACAGATCGTCTACTTTGATAGAAAATAATTAATAATTCAATATAATTATAATTTTTCATTAAATAAAAGTCTAATATATAGATTTTGCAGTTAATTGAAAATATGAAAAAAGTTTTTGCACACAAAACAATGAAAAAATGAGTTCACGCAAATCTTGAACATACGACGGGTGTCGAACTTTTGATGCAACTTCATAATATCTTGTTGGAACTGTGTCCCGTCGCCTTAACGCTTAACACACTGAGCTATCTGAAAGTTGAACATTTTTTCTTTTTTGCCGGATATGAATTTCAATTCATTCCAACGTACACTGTACATGAAATTTCATGAAAATGTTACTGAAAAACTCATTGAAATTTCATGCAACACTGAAATTCAAATAGCCTTATTGAAATTTCAATGTAACTTTTGAAACTATTTCAAGAGATAGTTGAATTTTTTGTAAATGTATGGGTATTCAATGTAAATAGTGAAACTTTTTTAAACACAGTTCTCTGAAATTACTTCATTCGAAGAGACAAAGTAAAACCAATTTTGTACATGTAATTGCAAAAAATGTATTAATCGATAGAAAAATATATCCCGGGTAGAAATTGAAACTTGGTTCTTAATAGGCCCTGTCTAGATTTCCTATTTACTATCGAGGCCCTAAGGTGGCAATCTATCGAGGGCGCAATCGGAAACGTCACGCTCAGCTAGCGAGGTCATGAGTAGGCAACACAACGAGGGCAACACGAGAATTCTAGATCAATCTAAAAAATCTATACCCCCTACCTCACATTACTCCTTTCCTCACCGAGCAAGTCACGCCTACCCCGAAATGAGAACGGCGCAATGCATAATAATAATAACGTCATTTTCTCACAGTGTTCCCTGATACGTGGATAGATAACTTCTGCCAAATTAACAGGTTTAATGCTTATTATGTTGCTATATTCCTAATATTTAAAAAAAAACCTATTATGAACTACCTACTATTAGAGTGTTCCATAAGAATTACCCATCTCTAGCCTATACAAGGTTATTATTACGGAAAATTACGTAATATTATACCATAGCGCTATAATTGACTGGTTAGTTTTACAGAAAATACCGTCATAGTAGACAGTGTCTAGTTATAAACGAAACATTTTTAACTTTGAAATCTCCTAAAAATGAAAATTTTTGTATGGAGATAGTTATAAACATTCTATCAATTTATATTATCTGAATGCCACCTTGTGTTCGAAACTATTCGGATCACATGGTTTGGTATTAATGCAAATAGTGCGATAATAATAATTTTTCAAAACTCGAATGATTCAAACTAATTTTTCGTCATTTTGCATGATACTTAATGAATCAAATTCAAACTATAAAAAAAATTGTATTTCTCATGATTGCAAACAATATTAACAATTTCATTGTTTAACACAGAAAATTGTTATGTTCGAAAAAATCATAAAAAAGACCGAATCTTAGCATTCAAGCGAAAAATGTAACTAAAAGTAATTTATAAAATATTAATTCAATACTAAGGATTTTTAAAAAAATGTTCATATTTTCGAATCAAAGTATATGAAATAATTATAATAAATATTCTTTATATTTCTCGCAATGAGCTCTAAAAGAATATGCACCTACTTTGGAAAATATATTTAAAAAGAAATACGATAAAGTCGATCAATCGATATTTATTTCCACACAGAGAAGTTTTTAGCTGTCATATATGGGCTATTTTAAAAATATATTTCAACTGATTTTACACTGGGAGAAATTTAAGAAATATAATAAACGATATGCCAAACGTATTCTTTTAAAAAGTAGGTTGCAAGTTTCTAACATATTTTAATATTATAAAATTAGAAAATATGAATGTGAAATTAATAAGGAGGGAAGCAGTAGAACATTTTTGCCAATAGTTAACTTAATATGAATAGCGAACCAGTTAAGCATGTCGATGAGTGCTAAAAGAAATTACGCAACTCGCGGTGGCAGATAGAAAATACGCATCTAGCGCACTCTATACTAAGTTTATAGAAACTTATATATACTCAATATAGATAGCGCCAGATACGTATTTTCTATCTGTCACCGCGAGTTGCGTAGTTTCTTTTAGGACGCTATTGAGAAGAAGGAAGTAACAATAGTTGTTTTATTTGATTTTTCTAAAGCTTTCGATACTGTTGATCACAAGCTTCTTTTAAATAAACTTCGTAACTTTAATCTATCCAGTACTGCAATTGCGTGGTTCGAATCCTACTTAAAAATCCGTACTCTACAAGTGCTTAATGTTAAGGGTGAACGGTCCGATTGGGTGGGGGTCGAGAGTGGAGTCCCCCAGGACTCCACTCTCGCCCCCCTACTTTTCGGTCTGTACACCTCTGACCTTGGTAGGGATCTTGAGTATTGTAAGTACCATAAATATGCGGACGAATTCAAACTGTATGTCTCTGGTCCTATCTCTTCCATTAATAGTTTGATTGCGAGAGTTCGGAAAGATATTTATATAGTTAATCAATGGGCACTTAACAATAGGTTAACGCTGAACCCTTCAAAAACTAAAGCAATTATTATTGGACAGTCCTCTTCCCCGCACACTGCTACCATCCCTCAGCTTAGGGTTGATGGCCTTGACATTGCCTTAGTTGATTCGGTGAGGGATTTAGGGTACATCCTCAACCGTACCCTCTCTTGAAAAGAGCAAATTCTTGAAATCTCGAGGAATACCTTTAGAGTACTCCAACAGCTTGAAAGGAACAAGGAATCCTTGCCAACTTAAACTCGTATTCTACTTGTTAAGAGTCTTATCTTCCCGTTTTTTGATTATGGGTGTATTATATACGATGATATCACAGATGAACTGAATTCTAAGCTCGAGCGAGTACTTAATGCTTGCATACGATTTATCTATGATGTTCCGAAGTATGAACACATTACTCTATATGGGCAACGGGCGGGATTTCTTAATGTGGCCAAGAGAAGACAATTTTTCATGGGCAATCTAATTTACAATCTCTTTTATAACAAAACCCGAAGTTTAGATTTTTTACATGTTGTTAATGAGACTATTTGCAATATCTATACAAAAATCGACATTATTGAGATTTTTTTTTAAACCAAGAACAATAACTTTTGGGATTCGGAGCTGACCGAGGCTACTATGAAATACGCTGAAGAACTCAACAGAATTGTTATTTTCCAGTTATATATAGGTCTGACAACTTTAGATTTTTTACATGTTGTTAGTGAGACTATTTGCAATATCTATACAAAAATCGACATTATTGAGATTTCTTTCTGAACCAAGAGCAATAACTTTTGGGATTCGGAGCCTACCGAGACTACTATGAAATACGCTGACGAACTCACCAGAATTGTTATTTTTCCAGTTATACATAAGTCTGACAACTTTAGATTTTTTACATGTTGTTAATGAGACTATTTGCAATATCCATACGAAAATTGACATTGAGATTGTTTTCTGAACCAAAAAAACAACTTTTGGGATGCCGGGCTGACCGAGTCTACTATGAAATACACTGACGAACTCTGAGAGAAGATTTTTATAAACAATAATCATTTATTTAAATAAACATGTTCGTTAACTTGCATTAATTATTACCTCACTAAGTTAAAAGTGCAAGAAAAATGTAATAGTTTAGAAAAAACCGCAACTTTTTACCACTTATCTGAGAGAATATAGTTGTAAACAATAATAAATTTTTTAAAGGACTGTGTTTGTGAAATTGTATTATTTGTTATTCTTCTAAGTGAAAAGTGGGTAAAACGTAAACAATTTCAAAAGAAACCGCAACTATGTAGCATCAATAAACAAAAAGATAGTTATCAAAAATAATAATTTGTTTAAATAATTATTTTTGATGCATTGAATTAATTATTAACTCAATGAAACTGAAAAGTACATAAATATTCGAAAATTTCAGAAAAAACCGAAACTTTCTAGCATTATTCAATAATAATAAATTGTTTGAGCAATTAATTTTGTTAAATTCAATTAATTATTGACCTCACTGTTATTAAAAATTGTACAAAAAGTTGAAGTTTTTTTCAAAACTCCAATTTTCTAGCATTATCCGGAGAGAATATTATGACGAATAATAAGAAATTGTTTAAACAATTATGTTTGCTAACATTAATTCACTCCGATTGAAAATTGGACAAAAAGTGGCAAGTTTTTGAAAAAACCGCGACCTTCTAACTCTATACTAAGAGAAAGTTACTCAAAACAATAATAAATTGTTTACATAATTTATTTTGTTCATTTCTTTACAAACATTATAAATGCGAACCACACTTTTTAGGCTTCATTAGTATGTACTTATAATTAACTGTTCCACGTCGTATTTTTTTTATCAAAAAATAAAGCCCACAGAAAGAATAGTTATCAAAATATACAAAATGAAAATGTAAATTTCGTTTATCAATAAATTTAAAAAAAGAAAAAAAAAACGATACCGAAGAAATATAAAAGTACAGTTGACAGTGTACAGCTGTATTTCATGAAGGGATTCTATCCCTTCCCTGGCCTGCGGAGAGGCGATCACATTACAAGGGATTACTTTTTTTGCCTCTCGTCATAAAAACATACTTAGTATCTGCGGGGGACTTCCGACTTTTCCTATTTCAATCTATTTTTCACATCTTTACATAAAATACCTTTCTTGAATAATAAAATATATTGATTTTTTTGAAAACTTGCAGGTGCATTGTTCAGATATGAAAGAAACTTTTTACCAAGTATGAAGAAAATCTAAAACGGTTACTATGCCTAAAGTAATGTGAAACATGGGGCAGCGTGAGAGATAGTCCTCAATCATGATCAAATCTGTATTTTGGACTTCTTTTTTGGATAACTGTAGCTGACAAGTGTCCACAAAATATAAGTAGTTTTTTCTATTTTCTGAGCAATTTTGCACATTTTTGTATGGAACCTCACTTTTTCTAAAATTAGCCGTTTCCGAGATAAACTCGAAAAACTGATAATCGCCGCCATTTTTCAATATAAATTATTTAGCCATTGTTCAATTGATATCATACATTTATAGGTTCATTAATAGCCTATTAGGAAGGGTTTACATCACATATCAGCCTGTTACTAATTATTTCCTTTATTCGTCTTTTTTGGTTCTTCGTTGCCTGGCCTACAAAATGTAGACGTTCGTGGCAATTTGCTTCTTGATCCTCTAAGGTCCCTTCACGAAGGAATAGTAAGGAGTGATATCACCCTATGTGTTTGGTGAGCAGAGGTGGGACGAGCGACGTCCAAGAATTCGTTAATGTTTGCCACGAATGAAATAATAACATGCGGATGTTTCTCGCCTTCAAAATATTTTTGAGGTTTTATATACCTAAAAAAATATAGAATTGCTTGTAACATAATTTGCATAATTCACTGGAGAAATAGTCACTATCCGCTGGACTATAGTGTTGAACAACTTTTCCAAAAAGCGACAAAAACGATTTTTTGTTGTTACTTTCTGACCCCGTTCTTTTTCAAACATTTGACGTGATGGATTATTTTCGTTTTAAGATTCGCAATCTACGTGAAAAGCTCTATAGAAATTATATCTGATCATATAGAAACCCTGTGGACTTTCCGTTCATCACAGTATTAGTGTCGGACTGCGAGGAAGCGTCCGAGACCGCCAAGCACGGGTCCCCGCTCTACAGTGGCGAGTCGAGCGATCGAGCGCAAATACTCAAACTTTGATATCTCGAAAACTAAGGGCCATTAGATCTCATCTCGCGTCCTCTCCTTGTTAGCTTCTCTGGGAGATAGCAGTGTGTTTATCAGTGTAGACTTAGCGCAGGGATACACGCAAGTCCCTTTGAATAAATACGCGAGAGCTAAAACAGCCTTTATCACCCCGGACGATACAGGGGAATTCACGAGGATGGTATTCGGGCTTATGAACGCCCCTTTTATTTTTCCAAGCTAATGCACAAAGTGCTAGGTCCGTTGCGTGAACAACGAGTAATGTTTTATTTGGATGATATCCTCATTCCAGGAAATCCGTGGCCTGATTTAAAACCGCGATTAATTCTAGTACTTGAAGCTTTATCGAAAGCAGGATTAACTATCAATTTAAAAAAGGTCGCTTTTTGGCGTCGAAAATAACGTATCTAGGTTTTGACTTATCGGGGAAAGGTATTGAACAGGGACGCTGGGTTCTTCAGGCGGTTCCTGTCATAAGTTCGCGGAAATTGCTGGTCCGTTATACGACCTGCTAAAGGGAGGCGGAAAGTTTAAGTGGATGGAACTCCAAAAGAAAGCTTTCAACCAGTTACGTTCTAAAATGGCGAGCTACCCAGTTTTGTTACCGTTTTCTTCTAAACATGACACCGAGCTTCACACGGATGCTAGCGCGAAAGGCTTGGCTGCTATGCTGCTCCAAAAGTCCAATTATTCAAAGTGGCATCTCGTATATGCTATTAGCAGACGTACTAGCGACCCAGAAAAGAATTATCATTCCAATAAACTTGAACTTTTAGCAATCATCTGGGCGGTCACTAGATTGCGAACGTGGTTGATCAATATTCCTTTTAAGGTCGTAACCGACTGTAGAGCCTTGTTGTATTTAAATACACAGAAAACTAAGAATCCAGAAATTGTACGATGGAATAATCTTTTGACAGATTATGAATTTGATATTAATTACAGTACGGGCGAGGAAATGCAACATGTCGACGCATTGAGCCGTGCACCGGCGTGTGAGAAAAATGCTGAAAGTGATACAGAATATCCGGCCGAAATATTCACCCTTATAAATCCGGAATAGGAGATTCTCATGTCTCAATATGCAGATGAGCGACTCCAGAAACAGCGTTTAATTTTAGAAAAACCGAAAAGTCAACGAAACAATCATGAAATTAGCCACGAGTGTATAAATGGCATATTGTATAAGCGCGTTAATGATAAACTTTTATATGTGGTGCCTGATGCGATGCTAAAAACATGACAATACGTTTTCACGATTTACAGGGTCATATAAAGACTTGCATTCAATTTCTTTTAACTAAAAACTAAATAAGACCGCAAGCGGGCGAGCTACACCCAATTGAACCTGGATCTCGTCCATTTGCTGTTGTACATATCGACCATGTAGGTCCTTTCGTCACATCTACGTATAGGAATCGCTACGTGCTCGTTATCACAGATAACTTGACGAAGTTTGTTTTGTTAAGAGCAGTGAGAGACACTAAAGCAAATAGTGAAACGAATGGGATAAACACCTCAATGAGGTACAGCGTAACCTTAATGAGTCCCAAAATAAGACCACGGGTAAAGCGCGAAAATATCAAATCTGAGCAGGCGAAACATAATAAGCGATATAACCGTAACCGATCAATTAAAGTTAAATACGAAATAGGGGTCGTCGTATTCATGAAGAACGTCCCAGAAGAAACCGGGGAATCTACAAAATTCCATCCTAAATCTCGGGGGCCCTTAGGGGTCGTGCATAAATTACGCAACGCAATTTTCCGACCATTTGACCCCCCCCCCCCATATGTAACGCTTTTTCTGACATTTCTCTGTAGTTGTATACCATTATGTAACACTAAGCTAGACCCCCCCCCCAATGAAAGTCGCTTGATAAAAAGAATCTGCCCACTCACGGTAGAGGTGGGGGCCCCTCCAGACTTAGAATAACGGAAAGGATACGTTTCAAGACCAGTAGAATAAAAGAAAGTTGACTGTATTAAGCCTTTATATTTAAAATAAAAAAATTGCAGAATTGTGGAATTGTCCAATTTTCGACACTCACATTTTTAATTTTAAGTTTTTCAAATTGTGAACCTGCACATCAAATTCCAACCTAAAATCTTAAATCTCCATTTTCTACAAAAAGTCACTCTCATAAGGTTTTTTTTATTTAACTTTTTGCCGTGCAATCAGAAACGATATTTGTTTAAAATATTGTTATTTAATCATAAATAAACATATACCTTTCTTCTCCGTATACATCTTTCAGCGAAAACTCGTATTGGACAGTGCGATACCGTGACACGAAATATTTATTTTCCCGGAACAGAATAATTTGTTTGGATGAAAACCGTCTTATTTTTATTGAGCTTCCTCAAATCTCGTGAGCAGGTCTTCTTTAAACAAATTTTGAAGTTATTTTTTTTAATGCAAAAATAAATTTTTAGTCGCTATCCAAAAACGACTTTCAAAACCCATGAAACTTGGACGTCCAAATTCTAGACTGATTTACTCGGAATTGGTTAACTTTTCCTAGTCAAACTCAGATCCTATCAATTTAGCAACTCAGCATCTCGGAATAAAGTTTTTTTCTTTGTTTAAACTGAAAGTTGCACTTGTTATCGTTATTTGCAACCGAGCCTGTTCCAGTTTTAGGTTCCTCTAACTTTGAAATTGTAAACTTCCACATTATGTTTCTCGAAATTGGATATTTTTTTTCAATCATACATTTTTGGTCTTAATTAGAAACATTTCAGCTCAGTTGTAAAGTTTTATTTTATTTTTAAATGGTGATTTCGATTTTACAGAATGTTATTTCGTTCTCCTGAAAAATTCCGATTTTGTTGGTTCTATCATAGTTTATTATTTGGGGACAAATACCAATAGAGTCAAAATTGTTCAATTTTTCAGGCTTCCAATTTGACGCAATAAATAAGGATATATACTAGTTATTTGAAGTTCAAAAATAAGCATGGTTTAAAAAAAATTTTAATTTGAGGAAAATACTTCTATGACGAACTTTAGAAAAAAATATTTCAGGTTATTTTTATCACTTCATTTTATTCTTTGAAGGCTTATCTACAAATCTGTTTGTTACGAGGGGCCATTCACTCTGATATCAGGCGAATCTTTGCCAACGATTGCATTTGATTTCATATGATTTCGATTCGGATTTCATAAGATTTCATACGATTTCATACGATTCCTTATTTCTTGTAAGCTAACTATGATTTCAATAGTGACATGACACTAATTTCAATGAATACGCTCTGACTGTCCATTAACTGCTCTCGACTCCCATCTAGACTTGTGGACTCGAACTGACTGCTTTCGACTCAGTCTGACTCCATCTGATTTCACGCTGACTGCTCGATGATTGCTCGCACAGGTCGCACTCGCGCGAGCACATATATTATCTTGTTATCAACTTCATACGTTATAATCCATTTAAAAGCATTCTTTTTGAATGAATGAAAATTGTAAATGAATTCTAAGTAAAAGAAATTCTAAATTTATTGAAATTTTAATTCAATTTTTTACCGCTTTTATTTTAAATTTAAATAATTTTGATTTGAATTGCGTTCAACAGTTCACAATGTTCTTGCAAAGTCAAAACTTTAAAAGTTGGATAACTTAACTTCAATAACTTGATAATTTAACTCAATTTTAAGTTAAACGTTCAAAATTACAGCATAATTATAGTGACAATTGGAAACGTCAGAAATCGATAAGCTAAATGTAATCAGAAAAGCTGAAGCTTGTCTGGATTCGAAATTTTATTTCTTGTCAAAATTGTAATGCCCAAAAGATTATTATTTTTATCTAAAATTGCATACATATATATTTTAAAACCCTAAACGGAATTAAGAACAGAGTTGGTTTTAAAGTTTTTCTTTTAAAAGAAGGTCATGATAAAGTACTAATATGGAGGAATGTCTGCGAAAAATTTTGTAAATCTTATTTATTTATGGTAAGAATATTTTTATTTCATTTCACAAAGATATTGTTTATAACATAAAATTCAATGAAAAATAACGCTTCATATATTTTACAGCCTTTGCTCCTACTTTAACTTTGTTTAAAGCCATTTTAAATAATGTTAATATTTTGTATTGTTATGAAAACTAAATTAGAATATGCGGTAAAATTAATATTTCAAGTGTTTGGAACGCGAATAATGTACGAAATAAGGATAGTAGTGCGTCTTAGCGTTCGCCCTAGTGCACCATAGTGCGTATAGTGCTCGTAGAGCGAGTGTGCGTGACGTCACATGACACAACAGTAGTCGGTTGTGAGCACGTGACTTGCGACGGCCGGCAACTGTTTCTATTGTTGTGCGTCAGTAACGTCAGTTTTGCCTGGTTTTCTCTCGACGGCTCTCAAATTTTCAACTTTTTCAGTTTTGTAACAAGTTACAAGTGTGTTTCCCTTTGATTAAAGTCGATTGAAGTGAAAGGTAAGTAAATAGTTCTCAGTTATGGAAGATTTATAATGTTTTCGAATATTGTAAAGGAAAAAAACGTGATCAATGCAAAGGCTGTGTAACGTGTAAAAATCCCATGAGTTTCCATACAAATTTGAGAATATCAAAGAATTTCAGGGGTTCTGATAGACCTCAAAAGATTTCACAAAGTGTTGGCAAATGCTGGGAGAACTCTTGTTGTGATTAAGAAAAAAATAATAGTTTCAAGGGATATTAAGCATGGTGTAATTTTGACGAAGTAGTGAAAAATCTGCTGCTTATTGAAGTATATTGCAATAAAATGTATTGCTGTGAGGATTATGCCTGTAATGATAGCGTAAAATTACTTTAAGTACCAAGTTGCTCAAACTTTTGATGTGATTAAGACAAAGATAATATTTTCAATGGAATATTTATTATGGTAAATGATAACTGTTGAGTGTACTATGTATTCAGAAAATATTATTTTCATGAGAAATTTCATTTGTAATATCAAAATGTCATGATAGTATTGTTATATTTCATATAAATATATAAATAAAACCTATTTTGCAGCCAATCTGAAAACAGTAATTATTTTCCCAAGTCATTATAGATCCAAAATGTTGATTCGAAGTTATAATTGTAAATATTAGATCAGACTTGGAGTCATAATTGTCCATATTCCCTATTTTACACTCATGCAATAGAGGCGTATGCAAACTACCGAACGTTCATTTTCCCAAAAATCATTTTCCCGAACGTGACCCGTGCCGAATCCATGCCAATTTTTTGAATTGTTTTGAATTGTTCAAATTCCGATTCCTGGAAATTTCTTTGGATTTTTTTCATATAAACCTCCAGTTGTTTTAAATTCTTGACTTCTTTTGAATTCGCTCTACATTCAAAATTCATTCAAATTTGGAGCCGAAGAACTTCGCAGAAATGCCACTCAAAAAATGAGGGTTGACATTTCAGCGTACGCCCTCCTTCATGACCTATGCCACCAAAAAGTGGATTGATTTTTATGCCTTGTGCTATAGGCATTTGGTCTCCTTACTTTTACTTCGTCTTTCATATAAACAATTTCTTCATGAAACATTTGTGGATAAATTATTGTAATCGATATTCGATTTAATGGTGTCCGAAGAAGCAACAAAAGTTCACTGTATTGAATATTATAAAACATAGTATATAATATAATAAGCGAGTATATAAGCCAGAGGGTGGACGAGGTAGAATCAAAGAAGAATCATTGCACACGGCCACTTCAGTTAGTGTAAACAGTGCATCGGATAGCGCTCACAAGGATCGTTACGGTAAACGCTCCTTATTCACTGCATGCAGCCACTGCAGTTAGTGAAAATAGCTCTCATAAGGCGCATCACGGTAGACGATCCTTTTTCACCTTACGCGGCTACAGCAGTCAATGTGAATAGCGCTTATAAGGAGAGACACGGTACAACTCAGATCATTGCATAGTATTCGACGTCAATAGTGCCAGTAAAGTGAACTGCGAATTTTAACGTTTACACTGATTTGAGAGTGAGAGGTCCCTCGAAGGCGACAGAATTTAGACGACTTTTTCTCAATGATGGTATTCTTGTATTTAGAGGCCACGTCCTACCAAACGTTTATAAGCACTTCCGCCTTCTACATGCTGCAGGTTATATTTTATCAAGCCTTGATTTTGTTAAAACGATGTGCAATTATGCAAATGATTTGCTGAGGACTTTCATTAAACATTCAAAGGAAACTTATGGCACGAAGTTTATTATGTACAATGTGCATGCTCTTTCTCACTTATCAGAAGAATACAATGCACATGGCTTTCTAGAAAATTTCAGTGCCTATGCATTCGAGAATCGATTAAAATCAATAAAAGATTCTTTTCGCTCTGGACATAAGGCTTTTCGACAGATTAAAAATCGTGACTTGGAAAAAACAAAAGAAGTTGTAGTGCGTTTGGAAGACACCAATAACCAAGTGACTTTATCACGAACTAATGTAAGTTCCGTCATAGCTCCAGATAGGACCGCATAAGATTCCGTCGTTCAAATAATTCAGTTTTCTGCTTCCAATGTTCGCTTCAAAGCCGGATAGAGCCAGATAGAAAACCGTTTTTAGACTTGAACGAAAACACTCTTCTAATGTAAGTTCCGTCATAGCTCCAGATAGGACCGCATATGATTCCGTCGTTCAAATAATTCAGTTTTCTACTTCCAATGTTCGCTTCAAAGCCGGATAGAGCCAGATAGAGAACCGTTTTTAGACTTGAACGAAAACACTCTTCTAATGTAAGTTCCGTCATAGCTCCAGATAGGACCGCATAAGATTCCGTCTTTCAAATAATTCAGTTTTCTGCTTCCAATGTTCGCTTCAAAGCCGGATAGAGCCAGCTAGAAAACCGTTTTTAGACTTGAACGAAAACACTCTTCTAATGTAAGTTACGTCATATTTCCAGATAGGGCCGCATAAGATTCCGTCGGGCAAATAATTCAGCTTTCTGCTTCCTATTTTCGCGTCAAAGCCGGATAGATCCAGATAGAAAACCGTTTTCAGACTTGAACAAAAACGGTCTGCTAATGCAAGTTCCCACATAGTTCTAGATAGGGCCGCATAAGACTCCGTCGGGCAAATAATGCAGTTTTCTGCTTCCGATGTTCGCTTCAAAGCCGGATCGTTCCAGATAGAAAAGCGTTTTTAGACTTGAACGAAAACAGTCTTCTAATGTAAGTTCCGACAAACTTCCAGATAGAGCCGCATAATATTCCGGCAGGCGAAAAATTCAGTTTTCTGCTCCCGATGTTCGGTTCAAAACCAAATAGATCCTGATAGAAAACCGTTTTTAGACTTGAACGAAAACAGTCTTCTAATGTAAGTTTCGACATAGTTCCAGATAGGGCCGCATAAGATTCCGTCAGGCAAATAAATCAGTTTTCTGCTTCCGACGTTCGGTTCAAAGCCGGATGGATCCAGATAGGTAACCGTTTTTAGACTCGAACGAAAACAGTCTTCTAATGTAAGTTCCGAAATAGCCTAAGATGGAGCCGCATAAGATTCCGTGGGGCGAATAATTAAGTTTTCTGCTTCCGATGTGCGCGTCAAAGCCCGATAGATCCAGATAGAAAACAGATTTCAGACTTGAAAGAAAACACTCTTCTAATGTGAGTTCCCACATAGTTCTAGACAGGGCCGCATAAGACTCCGTCGGGCAAATCATTCAGTTTTCTGCTTCCAATGTCCGCTACAAAGCCGGATAAATCCAGATAGAAAACCGTTTTTAGACTCAAACGGAAACAGTCTTCTAATGTAAGTTCCGTCATAGCTCCAGATAGGACCGCATAAGATTCCGTCGTTCAAATAATTCAGTTTTCTGCTTCCGATGTTCGCTTCAAAGCCGGCTAGATCGAGATAGAAAACCGTTTTTAGACTTGAACGAAAAAACTCATCTAATGTAAGTCCCGACGTAGCTCTAGATAGGGCCGCATAATATTCCGTCGGGCAAATAATTCAGTTTTCTACTTCGGAGGTTCGCTTCAAAGCCGGATAAATCCAGATGGAAAACCGTTTTTTGGCTTGACCAACAGCACTCTTCTTATGTAAGTTCCGACATAGCTCCAGATAGGGCCGCATAAGCTTCCGTCGGGGAAATAATTCAGTTTTCTGCTTCCGATGTTCACTTCAAAGCCGGATCGATCCAGATATAAAACCGTTTTCAGACTTGGACAAAAACGGTCTTCTAATGTAAGTTCCCACATAGTTTTAGATAGGGCCGCATAAGAATCCGTCGGGCAAATAATTCAGATTTCAGGTCCCGATGTTCGGTTCAAAACCAAATAGATCCTGATAGAAACCGTTTTTAGACTTGAACGAAAACAGTCTTCTAATGTAAGTTCCGACATAGCTCAAGATAGAGCCGCATAAGATTCCGGCGGGCGAATATTTTAGTTTTCTGCTTCCGATGTTCGCTTCAAAGCCGGATGGATCCAGATACAAAATCGTTTCTAGGCTTGAACGAAAGCACTCTTCTAATGTAAGTTCCGACATGGTCCAAGATAGGACCGCATAAGATTCCGTCGGGCAAATAATTAAGTTTTCTGCTTCTGGTATTCACTACAAAGTCGGATAGATCCAAATAGAAAACCGTTTTTAGACTTTAACGAAAACACTCTTCTAATGTAAGTTCCGACATAGCTCCAGATAGGACCGCATAAGATTCCGTCGGGCAAATAATTCAGTTTTCTGCTTCCGATGTTCGCTTCAAAGCCGGATAGATCCAGATAGAGTAAGAGGTAAAAACAATGCTGAACCTAGAAATTTTAGGAAGAATGATCCCACTAAGGTTAACAATTTTGAAAAACCTAGAGAAATTTCTAGTCAATCTTCTAATAACTCTTTGGGTCCTCAGTGTTTTGGCTGTCAAGGGTATGGTCATGTGAAGTCTGAATGTCCTACATTCTTAAGGACTAAGGGTAAAGCTATGGCTGTAACCCTTAGTGATAATGAGGTTTCTGATGATGAGTCTGGATGTGACGAGGATGGAAACTTCATTGCTTTCACTGCTACTGCTGTAGTCAATGAAAGCATATCTGTTGAAGAGAACCCTTCTGATGGGGAACTCTCTGAAGATGCAGATCTTCAAGAGGCCTATAACAAACTTTGCAAAATTGCTGCAAAGGATGCTATGAAAGTTGATCTTGGCCTAAAGAAAATTGACTCTCTGGAGCTTGAAAAGAAAAATTTGCTTGTTAAACTGTTTGATGCTAATGATCTTTTGAACAATGTTAAATCTGAGAACATGCTTTTGCTTGATAAAGTTAAAACTTTGGAACATGATTTATCTGTTGCTAGATCTGCTAGTTCTAAACTTGATCACATGCTGAATGTTCAAAAGTATCCTTCTGATAAAACTGGGTTAGGATATGTTGAAAGCATCTTTGATACTGGACCACATTCCACTACTTTTGTTCCTTCTTCTTCTTCTGGACCTTCTGTGAGTGAGGTTGTGAGTGAAACTGTCAAACCACCTGTGAGTGAGGTAGTCAAACCCGTAGAAGTTTCACCTCCTAAGAAGAATAGGGTTGATCTGAGAGAAACTAAACCTACCCTTTCTAAGGACAAGATGCATGGTAAACCTGCTTGGGTCTGTCATTTTTGTGGTAAGTCTGGACACATTCGTCCTAACTGTTACAAGTTTCAAGCTGCTAAGAGAGCAAACAAACCAAAAGTGTTTGTGTCTCAAGCACAAGATCCTATGGCACTTATTGGTGAATTGGTAAAGGCTTTGAACCTTTATTCCAATCCTGGAGTTGGAAATCACTCGAATGTGAATAAGAACTCCAATGCCCGTGATGCATCTAAAAGGTTTTGGATGCAAAAGACTCGACCTAATTGAGTCTTTCTGACATGGTTCTTGTGTTTCATTGCTCATTCCTTTGTGACCATTGTTATTTGGTTTTCTTTTTGTGTTTCTCTTTGTTCTAGGACTTGCATTGCATTACATTCATGCATTTCATTCTAGGATTTATTTGTTTTCCTTTAAATAAAAAAAAATAAAAAATAAAAAAAAAGGGAAAAGAAGGAAGCAAAATTTATGTTGAACATATTGTTCTTGATTTTTGAAAAACAAGGTTGGTCAATTTATTTACACATAACATGTCTTATGTACCTTGTTTAGCTTTGATGAGCTTATTTATTGCACTTGACTAGTTGAAACTTTGTAGTGCATGTTGTGTGGGAAAGATGTTTATGGTGTTTATCACTTTGTCTTAATCTTGAAGTCACATGTTATTTGACTGTCGGACTTGATCCTTTTGAGAAAGGCATAAATAACCATCTCACCACTGTTCACTAGCCAATCATGAACACCTTAGTGCATATCATAAGATTCTGTGCTCGAGAAAGTGTAGCACATGCACAAAAAGAACATAAGATGTAGCCTCGGTTTAATTGCTTAATGCTTAAAATTGGTGTGTACTATTAGGCTTGATGTCATCTCACATAAATAAAATTGGTGTGTATTATTAGGCTTGATGCCATCTCACATAATAATGAGGCAAAAATACAAGAAACTTACATGATTGCAAGCTTTTGTTCTAGGAGATGTGGGAGTTATAGGATGTAACTCTTTAGGTGATAGTCTCTTTTGAATTCTATGTGATGAATTTTGTAGACTTTGTGATTGATTTCTATTCACATATCACCTCACATGTATCTCAAGTTTTTGCTAGTATCACACACTACACAAGTTACTCTTTGTTAAACACTGTACATGCTAGTGTGTGTGTTTTTGGTCTGACCAACCAAGTTTGAAAATATCTTGAGATTTGTGTATAACATTTTTGTTGCTTGAGAAAATTCAATGGGAGAATGATTGAAATTTGTTTTGAGAAAATTGGGTTCTAAATTTTGGGTTTTTGAAAAAGCATTCCATCTCATACTCATGCATTTTGTTTCTTCAATTTAATGCTTTGAGGAGTTATTTTCAAAATTCGGCTTGTGTCTTTCAAAAACTGTGTTTTTTTCCAAAATTTTGTGAGCCTCTGCCCTTTTCGATCGATCCAACCTAATGCTTAACTGTTCCATTTTTGGACATAAATTTAACTTTTTTAATTAAAAATTTAACTATTTAATTACAAATTCATCTATTTTTTAAAAATTCATCTTTTCTGGTAGAAAATTAATTTTCTTGGTTAAAAAATCGCCTTTTTAGTTTGAAAATAATTTTTTTTTTTTGGTTGAAAATGTAACTATTTTTTGAAAATTTTTGTTGTTGAAAATTTAACAATTCCCCTTTTGGCTCAAAACTTATCTTTACCACTTGAAAAAAAACTATTTATTTGAAAATTGAACTTTTTTGTTGAAAATTCTTTTTTTTTTTTTAATTAATTTCTTGTAACTGAAAATTTAACTATTACATTTTTGATTAAGTCTTTTTAGATGAAAATCAACTATTTTCTATAAAATTAATATTTTGTTGAAATATCGTCTTTTTGATGTAATTATATTGTTTTTTTTTTGTAAAATTAAAATCTTTTCAGATTAATAATTACATTTTTCTTAAAAAATGCATCTTTTTTGGTGGAAATGCAAAAGTTTGGGTGAAAGTTGAATTACTTTATTAAAAAATAATTTTTTTTTGCTGCAAATTTAACTATCACGTATTTTATTGAAAAATTGCCTTTTTTGTAAAAATTAATCTTCTTGATTCAAAATTCATTTTTTTTTTACAAAATTTATTTCTTTGGCGAAAAATTCAACTATTTTATTGAAAATTAATTTTTTTGTTGTTGAAAAATTAACTATTTTTTTGAAAATTTGTTTTGTTTCATAGTAAATTAATTTTTAATTGAAAATTCAACCATTCCATTTTTAATTGGAAATTTATCTCTTTAAATAAAAAATTCACGTACTTTATTGAAAAATGGTCTTTTTTGTAAAAATTAATCTTCTTGATTCAACATTCATTTTGTTGGTAGAAAATTTATTTCTTTGGCGAAAAATTTAACTATTTTATTGAAAATTTATTTTTTTGTTGTTTAAAAATTAACTATTTTTTTGAAAATTTGTTTTGTTTCATAGTAAATTAATTTTTAATTGAAAATTCAACTTTCCATTTTTAATTGGAAATTTATCTTTTTAAATAAAAAATTCACGTATTTTATTGAAAAATTGCCTTTTTTGAAAAAATTAATCTTCTTGATTCAAAATTAATTTTTTTTGTACAAAATTTATTTCTTTGGCGAAAAATTTAACTATTTTATTGAAAATCCATTTTTTTGTTGTTGAAAAATTAACTACTTTTTTGAAAATTTGTTTTGTTTCATAGTAAATTAATTTTTAATTGAAAATTCAGCCATTCCATTTTTAATTGGAAATTTATCTTTTTGAATAAAAAATTCACGTATTTTATTGAAAAATTGCCTTTTTTGTAAAAAATAATCTTCTTGATTCAAAATTCATTTTTTTTGTACAAAATTTATTTCTTTGGCGAAAAATTTAACTATTTTATTGAAAATTTATTTTTTTGTTGTTGAAAAATTAACTATTTTTTTTAAATTTGTTTTGTTTCATAGTAAGTTAATTTTTAATTGTAAATTCAACTATTACATTTTAAATTGAAAATTGATGTTTTTAATCTATCTATTTTTTGAAAATTCTTTATTTTTTCATTTATTTCTTCTAACTTAAAATTTAACTATTACATTTTTTATTACATATTTTTAGATTAGAATTCAACCATTTTCTTTCAAATTAATATTTTGTTGAAAAATCGTGTTTTTGGTGGAATTTTATTGTTGTTAATGTAAAATAAAAATCTTTTTGGATTAACTATTACATTTTTCTGTAAAAGTTCATATTTTTTGGTTAAAAATGCAAATGTTTGGTTGAAAGTTTAACTACTTAATTAAAAATTAATCTTTTTGTGATTGAAGAAATAACTTTTTTTTTTGAAAATTTGTTTTGTTTCATATTAAATTAATTTATAATAAAAAATCTAACTATTCCACTTTTAGTTGAAAATTGATCTTTTTTAATTAAAAATTCACGTATTATATTGAAAATTTGTGTTTCCGTGTAAAAACTTATTTTCTTGGTTCAAAATTCATCTTTTTGGTAGAAAATTTATTTCTTTTGTTGAAAATCAGTTTTTTTTTATTAAAATTTTTTTTTTCCAACTGACAATTTAACTATTTCATTTTTGGGTAAAAATTTGTCTTTCTTAGATGAAAATTGAACTTCTTTGTTTAAAATTAATATTTTGTTCAAAAATTGTCTTTTTGGTGGATTTTTTTTTTATGTAAAATTAAAATCTTTTTGAATGAACAATTTTTCTTTTTTTTAATGAAAATTCTTTATGAAATGTTCGAAATCTTTGGGAAACGTTTGTGAAATCTTTGAAAAAGCCTTTGAAATATTTTTGAAATTTTTCTTAAATCTTTGTTTGTAAAATCTTTTTTATTCTTTGAATTATTTGAAATTTTAGTAAAATCTTTTCAAATCATCTAAAATATTTTAAAACTTTGTGAAATCGTTTCAAATCTTCAAAATATTTTAAAATCTTTGAAATCTGGTGTACACGCAACTGTTTGGTTGAAAATTCAACAATTTTGTTAAAAATTCATGCTTCTTCGTTGAAAATTCTTCGTTTTGGTTCGAAAATTCAAGTATCTTCGTAGAAAATTTACTTCTCATTTAAAACTCATACTTTTATGTTGAAAAGTCAAACTAAAATCTTTTTTGGATGAAAATTTAACTATTTTTTTGGAAATTTGAGTTTTTATTTAAAAAATTCATCTATTTTAGTAGAAACTGCATCTTTCTTAGATAAAAATGCAACCGTTTGGTTAACAATTCAACAATTTTGTTAAAAAGTATTCCTTTTTGGTTGAAAATTTAACAGCTTTTTTGAAAATTCAACTAATTTGTAGAAAATTTACTTCATTAAAATTCATATTTTGGTTTGAAAAGTGAACTGAAATCTTTTTTAGGTAAAAATTCAACTAATTTTTGAATTTTTGTCTTTTTAATTAAAAAATTAATCTATTTTAGTATAAATTTTATCTTTCTTGGATAAACACGCAACTTTTTGTTTGAAGATTCAACAGTTTTGTTAAAGAGTCATCCCTTTTCGTTAAAAATTCAACTGTTTTATTGAAAATTCGTGTTTTCGGGTTGGAAATTTAAGTATCTTCGTAGGAAATTTACTTCTTGTTTAAAACTCATATTTTAATGTTGAAAAGTTAAAATAAAATCTTTTTTGTATGAAAATTCAAATATATTTTTTGAAAATTTGCCTTTTTGATTTAAACATTCGTCAATTTTTTAATAGAAATTAAATCTTTCTTGGATAAAAATGAAACAATTATACGAATTTTCAAACAAAAAAGAGATAACTCTTAACAAAAAACAGTTGTACTTAACCAAAAAACTCGAATTTTCAACAAAACTGTTAAATCCTCAACCAAAACAGAATAAATTTCAATCAAAAAGATGAATTTCGAACAAAGAGTTAACTTTGAACCAAACAGTTGAATTTTCCACCTAAAAAGATAAATTTTCAACAAAAAATGAAATATTTCAACAAAAATTATTTTTGTATACTTATTTATTTTTATTTTTTATTTTTACATTAAAAATTCGATTTTTGAGAACGTTTATTATATATTTTTTAAATACTGTGTATATTTCCAAACAAAATTTTGCATTCAGAAATATATATTTTTTTCAATTCTTCTTATTTTAAATTCAAAAAATAATTTTATAAACTTTAAACATTAAAAAAATCTTTTCTTTGATGAAAATATCTGATTATTGTATTTTTAATGAATAAATAATACTTGATAAACAAGCATTTTTTTATTGTTTAAATTCGGGAATTTTCTAGTTCGGATATTTTATAATTCGGCAATTTTCTGTAGGGAATTTTATTAGTTGGGAATTTTAAAATTCAGTAATATTATAAAATGTTCGGGTATTTTATCATTAGGAAATTTACTTATTCGGAACAATTACAGTCTCGTGAATTTTATTTTTCGGGATTTTTCAGTCGCCCCAAAATTCCTTCATTAATCAGCAAATCTTCATACTTAAATAATGATATTATAATTAAATATTTCTTTAAAAAAATTTGCTTTTTCATACTTACTATAATTTATACTTTGAAATTAAATTTGAAACCACATTCCTCAATGCTCTTAAACTAAAATTAAAAATAATCCTGTTTTTTCAGTTTTCAATATTAAAAACACAAACTAATTAAAAATCTATAATAACAAATTTTTAAATATTAGGAGTTCTAAAATTCCTTGAAACAAAATCTCTTGAAATTCTTTTCATTTTTTTTTAAATAACTGAAAATCTTTAAAATCCCTTGAAATTATTCTAATTGTTTCATATTCTCTGAAATCAATGGAAATCCCTTGAAATTCCTTGGATATAAATTGAATAAAAATTATTAATTAAAATTGTCCTAAAAAAAAACGGTTAAACAAAATGGTTATTCATTTTCTATTATTAAAAACACAAACTAGTTAAAAAATTTTAATAATAAATTTTTAAATATTAAGAGTTTTAACAAATTTGGAAACTCTTTGGAATTGTTTTAATTAACTGAAAATTTTTAAAATCCCTTGAAAATCCTAACCAAATTTTTTTATTCTCTTGAAGGTTTTTAAAATTCTTAAAAAGCTTCTTAATTTTTCGTTTCAAATCTTCAAAAATCTACATTCTGTTTAAAATTTGTTGAAACATTTTCTAATTTTTAACTATTTTATAATCTTTTCAAAATTTCTAAAACTTCGAAATATATCTTTGGAAATCTCATGTAATGTTTTCAAATCTTTTTAAATATTCTCTTGAAATTACTTTTTCAATTTCAAACCCTTTCAAA
>JAABKJ010075445.1:109317385-109485037 GCA_011634705.1 Andricus grossulariae | reverse complement strand
CTGCCAGATCCTTTTTTAACAATTTTAGAAATATTTTTGAAATCTTCGAAAATCTTTTTAAATATTCTCTTAAAATAAATTCTGTAAAATAAAAAATCATTTAAAATGTTTCCAGGAATCCTAAGCAAATTTTGTTATTCTCTTGAAAGCTTTCAAAATTCTTGAAAAGCTTCTTAATTTTTCGTTTTAAATCTTCAAAAATCTATATTTTGTTTAAAATTTGTTGAAATATTTTCTAATTTTGAATTATTTTATCATCTTTTCAAAATTTCTAAAACTTCGAAATATATCTTTGGAAATCTTATGTAATGTTTTCAAATCAAATGTTTTCAAATCAAAATATTAAATATTCTTTTGAAATTACTTTTTCAATTTCGAAGCCTTTCAAAATCTTTTTAAAAAACTTCGAAATTTTATTTCGTAATATTCAAAAGCCACGGTTTGTTTTGAGTTTTTTCAGAAATCTTTTCAAATTTTAAACATTTTTAAAAAGCTTCTAAATATTGTTTAAAATGATTTGAATTTTTCCTAAATATTTGAAAATATTCTGCAAAATGAGAAACATTGCTTTAAAATCTTCCAGATTCTTGTTTACCAATTTTGGAAATATTTTGGAATGCTTCGAAAATCGTTTTAAATATTCTCTCAAAATAAATAAATAAAAAATAAAAAATCATTTAAAATGTTTCCAGAAATCCTAAGCAATTTTTTTATTCTCTTGAATGCTTTCAAAGTTCTTAAAAATCTTTTTCGTTTTAAATCTTCAAAAATCTAAATTTTGTTTAAAATTTGTTGAAAAATTTTCTAATTTTTAATTACTTTATAAATTTTTCAAAATTTCTAAAACTTCAAAATATGTTTTGAAACAATTCAAAGTTTTTATAACTTTTTTTGATCCTGCAAAAATCAAATAATTGCCTTAAAATCAAAGCTTGAATAATAATAAAAATATTTTAAGTTTCTGTCCATAATTTCATTTTTTTTCATCTCTTTGAAAGTGTGAAAAAGTTTACAAATTATAGTGTTGTAGCAAAATGTTAAGAACAGAATAATTATTTCCCAGTATTAAAAAACATTTACAATTAAATGTAATGTTTTATCATCTTTTTAAATATTCCCAGGAATCTCAAGAAATTTTTTTCATTATAAAAGAACCTTTCAAAATCTTTTAAAAAACTTAAAATTTTATTTCCAAATTTTCCAAAATCTACATTTTCTTATAACTTTTTTTGAACTGTTTTATTATTTTGGAATTTTTTTTGGAACTTCTAAATATCTCTTGAAATGATTCGAATTTTTCTTAAAATTAGGAAAAAAAATTCTTTAAAATAGAAAATTTTAAAAATCTCCTACATTCATTTTGGAAATTTTAGGAAATTATTGTTTAGATAAGATCCGTCGGTTAAACACTCTGTTAATTAAATAAGTAACATGTAAATTAATGTATTCAACAAATTTTCAAAGTAACTGTAAATGAAAAAAATTATTTTTTGAATTATTATAGTCAGCTGCGGATGTTGATTCAACCCTGAAGAAAAAAAGTGAAGACTTGAAAAGAACCGGACGAACATTGCACCCAACACCAGTGGGTGTGGGATCAGTTATGGGCGTAAAAGCCGCATATGTGGTAGTCGACGATATCAAATATGAAGTGTCATCACTTCTGAATGCGATTGAATTGTCCTACAAAATTTATTATGCCGCCCACTGTGATTTTCCAGAAAGCTGCCACAGCTTGTGGCTTTTTATGCAAAAAGCTCTGTTCGATATACATTATCCCACGGACAGAGCGACACCTTCATTACACGCTTTGGTTGGAGAAGCAAGACGCGTTATTGATTCGAAAAGTACCATTTAAAGTAGCACTTTCTAATTTTCATTTATTTTTATTTTTTCTAAGGTCATTAAGGCCATGTAACAAGTGTGTCACGTGACCGGCTTCCTACCTTACCGACACTTTTTTTATTTGTAAACTTATTTTCACACGAATAGCCACATTTTCCACAAAATGCTTGAATTCTCTACTAAAACAGATTAATTTTCAATTGCAATTTTTAGTTGCATTTTGAAATATAGAAACTGATTTTTGCAAAAAAAATAATTCCTTTTTGTGACAAAAAAAACTAGTAATTTTGTTGAGGCACATTTTGAAACACATTAATCCTGGTCATAGTTAAGGATGAAAAAAACAGGTATCGTATACTAGATAACTTATGTTAAAAAGTGATAAACACTATATAATTACTATTGTTATGCAAAAATTGTCTTTACATTTTTAATATATATTAGGTACATAACTATTCATTAGTTTTTTTTTATTTTTCAAGGTAGAAAAAAGTCTCTAAAAGTAATATTTGCATCTGTTTATTTTTACACGGACTTTTGAAGCATCCAGAATCTCCTACCATAACTTTTCTCAACCATTAGACAAAAGTATCCTCTCCATTGTATAAGTCTATTCAAATTAACTTCGGAATTTTACATCGATAAAGTTTGCATTTGAAAGTTGTTAATTATATTTTTGTGAAAGGATGCTCTTTAAACTCCGATATTTATTTTAATGATAACATAGATGACTATGCTATTTCACATTTTCAAATGAATTAATTTCAATCATATTTATTCCAATATTCGATCATTTGCTTAAAACAAATTTTGTTACTGTTTTTCTGTAGGAAAGACTTTCTTTTTGGTAAACACTCATCTTTCTCGTTTTTAAATTAACCTTTTTGTACAAAATTCAACTGCCTTTTGAAGAATTCATCTTTTTGCGTTGAAAATTATTCTCTCTTGGTAGAAAAGTCTTTCTTCATGATGAAAACCGATGTTTCTTGTTTGAATACTAACTTTTTTGTAGAGAATTCAACTCTCTTCTGAAAAATTCGTCTTTTTGGTAACTATTTGTATAAACATGCAACTGTTTGAAGTTATAGTTTAATAATTATTGTTTGAAAATTCTGATAGTTAGTTTTAAGTTCATCTTTGTACGCTGAGAATACAACTATTCGGTTAGAAATTTGAGCCAAAACGCATTCTCTGTATCTAAAGGAATGTTAATTGTAAAAATAAATAGGTGTTAATATTACATAACTGATACTTCTAGAGACATATATCTCCTCAAAATATTTATTCATAATAAATTAATCAACATAATATTCATTCAAAATGTTTTTGCAAACATAAATTTCTTTATTTAAAAATGCAACCAAAAATTGCAATTGAAAATTAATCTGTTTTAATAGAGAATTCAAGCATTTTGTTGAAAATTCATTTCTGTAGGTTAAATTCAGTTTATTTGTTATTTTTTATCGAAACAATTTATTTTTTAAATATTAATTATTATATTTTTGTTTACAATTCCTCCTTTTAAGTTAAAATTTTTAGTTAAAAGTCGAACTACTTTATAAAAAGTTCATTCTTTTGGTTAAAAATTCATAACTTTAGTTGAAAATTAATTTTTTTTATTAAACATTTTTGTTGATACTGGAACTCGAAATATTTTGTTGAAAATTCAAATTATTTGTTGAAAATTCATCTTTTCTGGTAATTTTAGAATGATTTTATCAATATTACGGTGGCCATCTGTTTAAGAGATGTTATCTTAAAAAATGTAAATAAAAAAAACTGATAGTTATGAACCTAATATTTATTGAAAATGGTGAGCAAATGTTGACATAACAATAACAATAACAATGGTAATTATATCGGGTTCATCACTTTTTAACATTAGTTATCTAGTATGTGATAACTGTTTTTTTTATTCTTGACTTTGACGAGGATTATGTGCTTCAGAATGAGCCTCAACAAAAATACTAGCTTTTTATCACAAAAAGAAATTTTCATTCAACCCAAAACGCGTTCTCTGTATCTAGAGACAACTAGAACGGGTTCGGGACGTTTCAGTTTTGCCCCACCTAGGTGGATGCATTTGAGAATGCCCACACCTAGTTCGGTGCACTTGAAAGCGCTCTCACCTAGTTCGGGGCATTTAGAAATACCCACTCCTAGTTGCGTGCGGTTTAAACGCCCATTGGGCGTTTTCGGGTTGGGAGCCTAACACACACACACACAAACAAACACAAACACAAACACACACACACACACACACACACACACACACACACACACACGCACACATATTTCGAATAGAACTGAAGGGCCTATCACAAAGCCACCGAACGCGTCATCGGGTTGCGGATCGAGGGTCGTGTACCAAGGGTTTCTGCTGAATATGGTTACAATAATTAATAAGCAGTCGCGGACAATTGTCCAGGGATGGTCCCTGGAAAAACATCTAACATGTGATTTCGTGTGATTCTTGGACTTTCTAAACAAATGCAAAATAGCAGAATACAGGTCTCAACATTTTTACTTTAGTTTTTTCCAAACTTATTCAATATTAAGCGAAAATTTTTTTAAAAGAAGTTTCATAACGTTCTTCCTGATATTAGTAGAAAGAAAAATTACAAAAAAATTGATAGCCTACGAGAAAATTGAGTGACTCATCTTACCCCCTATGCCCATCTTGCCCCACCCTACCCTATTCTTATTTGAAATTATTACTGTGAAAACTTTTTGATTTTAATACATTGATGCTAAAGCCACTAATTAACCACATTTCTTAATTTATTTTCAGTCCCGAACACTAAGTTCAAAACCGCAAGTCCAAAAAAGTAGGGCCCAAAATATAAGTCCCACAATTAATAAGATCCAACATTACAGGTCTCGAAAATCGTAAGACCCGTAATATAGGACCTAAAATCATGAGTCACAAAATGTAGGATTAAATTAACAATTTCAAGTGTAGGAATAAGAATGCGAAGATATACAGAATTTAAAATATGTTTAAAAACGTTTGCAGATTACAACTTCATTTTTCAGAGTAGATACAGTGAATTTGAAACCTTTTTGTCCAATTGGATAAAAAGTTCAAATAATGTTTGTTAAGTTTTTCTGCATTCTTAATTTCTTATTTTGAAATTAAATCAAATAAATTACATCAAAAGATGTACTATTTTTACTATCACGCTATAGTAAAAACGTTCTTATGTTTCAAGCATTTTCCAAATATTTCCTTTGCCATTATTCGTTATTCAAAATAGTCGGTATAAAGTTGTTAAGAACCTGGAAAATTGAAAAAAAATCTGTGAAATTTTGCACCTGCTATGAGCAATTGAGTATTTTGGAAAAAATAATGAATTTTAATCATTTAACTACTTGGCTATGTATATTTTTAAAATTGATCAAAAAGGTTTAGAATAAGTTACCGTTTGGGACGACAAATCGGGACCAACAAAAAAATGTTGATATCTGTCAATATTTTCAGGTTGCGCATGACTTTCAAAGTTTCAATTTTTGATTAATTATTTCACCAATTTTCTATAAGCCAAAAAATTATAGCTAATTTTTGTTCTGAATACAGTTTTTGTTAGTGAAAAATGATATAAAATTAGAAATTGAATACAAAAAATTGGTAATGTTAAAATGATTAGAAAATGTACAAAAGCAACATTTTTTTTATCTGGTTAATTGTACATTTTTTTAATAGAATTAAAAGTTCAGTACCTTTAAGTTCTTCAAATGGAATCAAAGAAACAAGCCACTATTCTCTTATCATACAAAAAATTTCTTTCATGGTCTGCAAAGTGAGAGAATCGTTGAAACTAACGAAATTTTGAGCCTAAAATTTTTAATTTTTTCGAAAAAATGTGCAATTAACTGAATCAAAAAAATTGGTTTTTGTGCATTATCAAATAATCCTAACTGTAAATTATGTACTCACAAAAAAATTGTCATAATTTTTTGGTTAATAGAAAATTGGTCTTATTTTTTGCCTCAATTTGTTTTACCAAAATATAAATTTGCCGCCCAATTACGTTTTGAGTTTCAAAACATCGGTTTTTTTGACCTACCCTAATATGTATATGGTATATACATATTATATAGTACACGAAATGGCGTAACATTTTAAAGCTTTTTAATTCATAGAAATGTTCAAATGCAAGGTTCAAATTTGAATGCAGTGTGTTTGCAAACATTAGCATTTTCAAATTAGAAATATTTCCAATTTCGAAGCGTTTGAATGTAAGCGTTTTCAAGTATCTCAGAAAATAAGTCGAACGTAAAAACTACCCCATATTAATTTATTAAAAATTTTTTGTCAAATAACAGTTCATTTCTTTATTTTTTGAAATTTTATTACTTCGAGTATTGTTCATTTCAGTCGCTTTTATATTCGGGACGCTTGAAATTACTGAAAATTTTTACTTTATAATGCTTTCATTTTTAGCAGATTTTTAGTTGCAGGGTACTTTTAATTTAGAGAATTTTTATTCCGTGCCTTTTTCATTTCAATTTCGTACTCAGAAACAACAATTTATGTTATAAAAATAGGCCTTAACCTTAAGTGCATTATAATTCAGAATTTTTTTTATAACAGCACACATTGTACTGCTCATCGAATTGAATTTAAAAATAATTTGTCTACTTTTTCAACAATCTGAGTCGATTACAGTGAAAAATTTTACGTTTCTTGAAGTCAAATATTTGAGTTAAGTTCGATCGTGATAGACAATTGCTCAATGCAAGCAGTGTCCTGTATTTGATCAGCAAGTATCACAAAACAGCTTGAAGCATTAACTTCTTTCACAATTCGATTGCGGATAACGTCATTGCACGCATCAAAGAATCAAAGAATCTTTGTGACCTCGCAGAGGATGACCCTGTCTTCCACAAAATGTCACCGTTTCAATTATTGGTGGTAATTTCTTCCGGTTTTCTAATATTTGGCGTTTCTTTTTATTGTTAAATTGCACATCAATTCCTTCATTTTTTCTAGATATAAAGTGGCAGAGGCCTTCCTCATGTTCGATACTCTCTTTATGATACTCATATTTCTCATGTTTAGAGAATCGTTCCAGTGCATCTTTCCAATTATCGACGAGAACAGTGCAGAACTTACCTTTAAAGGTAAAAGTTCGATTAAAACTCTCCCTGCTTTAAAAAATAATTCATGCAAATAATATCTAGGTATTGACTTAATTTTAGTTTACGTTAAAATTACAAAGAATTATGAAGGTTGAACTTTTTTTAAATGTTTGTATTGTTTCATAATCAGCAAGTATTTGCGCAAAGATATATTTGATCTAATCGCATGTTTTAAGTTATATCACAAGAAATTTAAATGAAAACAATATTATGATAAAGGAAAATTTTCTTAACATTATTCTTGTTAATAGTATAAACAAATGCAAATAAATTCAGAAATTTTTCCACAGAAAAATTCGTTTTGTTTCGCTATCAGTTCTTTAAATTGAAGACCACATGATAATTTCAGCAAAACTCATAATAAGTTGATAAATTTCATGATTTTTTAAAACGAATTTTATCAATAAATGCAGTATTCGAGCATTCGACGACGGAATCTTTTTTTTTTATCCCTGTCATTTTAATTTGGAAATTCACGATAATTTCAGCAACACTTATAGTTGGGAAATTGATTTTATGTTTTTTTTTTTATACAAATTGAATTGAACGAATATATTCTTCGGGCATTTGTCGAGGTTATATTTGTTTTTTTCCACGTCAGTCCTTTAACTTGCGAAGTCCATGGTAATTTTATCCTCGCGCTAGATCCTGAAGTAGCAGCCATAATAAAATAATAAAAGTGATAAAAGGCTAATACTAAGAGGACTGAAATTGAAAAAAACGCTTTTTCTAAAAAAATTCCCAAATAATGAATTTTTCAAATAAAAAAATCGCTCATGTAAATCATAAAATTTATGAACTAATTATGAATGTTGATAAAATTATCATTTAAAAAGGTTTGACATTGAAATGAAAAGATTTCTTTGCCGATGGATGCGCGAGTAATGCATTTGCTTATTAAATTTGTTTAAAAGACATCAAATTTACCAACCAAATATGAATGTTTTTAAAATTATCATTAGGTTTTCAATTAAAAAGATTGTCATTGAAGAAAACTATTTCTCCTGTCGACAAATAATTTATTATTGCATTTTTTTATCAAATTGGTTTTCAAAAATCATAAAATAATCAGGACCCGACCGAAACTTTCGTTCCATTTCGTTATTGATAAAAACAAAAAATTTCACTAAACATTGAACTGCTATTCCTAGATTTGGACCAAATTAGATAATATCTGAAATTACATTAATGACTGAATCAAAGGTATTCAATTTGATTGTCAGTAACGAAATGGAACAAAAGTTTCGGTCGGTTCCCTGAAAATAATAAACCAATTAGAAATTTTTCAGAAATTATCATTAAGTTCCTCATTAAAATAACTGACATAAAGAAATGATTTTTCTGTCGGCATTTGCCTGAATAATGGTTTCGTTCATTAGTTTTGTTTTCAATATAACCAGAATGATCTTGAAAGGAATTTTATTTCTATAATATTACTTTCATTCAAACTTTTTGCAATATGACTTAAAAAACGTAAAATTATTTAAAAAATACAGAAAATACACTTTCAACAAATAATTTGTTTATTAACACTTTTAAAATTATTATCATGATGTAAAATCTATAACTAATGTTACTCTATGAAACGTAGGCAATAGTAATAATTTCCCTATTATTTAAGAGCACCGGGAAAATTATATAGAAAAAATTGCCATTCTTTCGTCATATTTGTTTGTTCATATGTTTAGAAACAAAATTTCATTCTAGAATAATATTGTTTACATAAATAAGAATTGCACAATTCTCTAATAAATTTGTTTAAATAAAAACGTGCCAAAATTATGTATAGAGAGTCCTTCAAAGAATAAAATGAGGCCTACAACATTAGGATTTGATCATAATTGTAACTTTTACTTAAAACGAAAAGTCTATGACAGAGGACATTGAACCCCATTGAAAAAATGTGACAATGGGAGGGGGGGGGGGGGGGGGGAAAATTCGCCAAAAAACTGGGACATCCTTTATGGAAGCTCCCTTATGCCGCTCGAATACATGCAGACCGGCATAAGAAAAAAATTTTGTCTGATAGCGAAACCAAATTTATTTTTCTGTTGTTTAATCTTAAAAAAGACAGAACTTATGTTGAAAAAAGCGCTGCAGATATTCTTACTATACTATTACAATTATCTTCTCTTCCACAAAGAAGAATCACAGGTAAAGGTCTCATGAATGGGCTCAGGTATTGAATTTCTTCTGGTGGCGGAACGGTTGAAATGTCAAAGAAAGCTAACAGTGGATTTTTGAAAACTCTAAAATTGGCTAAATTGATGTAAATAAATGAAATGGTATGACAATAATATATGTAGCACTTTTTTCCGCAGAGTAAATTTATGTTTCAGATTACAAAAAAAAGAGACATTATATTTGTTTGGTTTGTACACAGCATTTTGAGAATTTTCCAAAAATTTGTTTTCAGATTAATTTTTTGCAGTTATTTGTTGTAAACAATAAGGTATATTTTACATTTGATGCAATACAGAATAAATTGTTGGTAATATGCAAGGAGATGAATAAAATTGTTGTGCATTGCTGACACAAGATATGATTTTTTTGAGAATGTCTAAACAGACTTGTAATCAGCATGGAAAGCTAGCCCAAATTAAAAAAAAAACATCTTAATACATCAATTCGTTGCAGAGATATACGTTTGTTCAATTTGTTTAGGACGAAAAAACATATCCTCTTTCTGTACCCATTTTTGTGCAATTTAATAATGAAAACTCGTTTTGCCGGTGAGTGTACTTGATAGCACAACTTCCGTAGAGGACAATAACCCACTTCTTGTTGAGATACTATCGGCCAAATCTGTAGAAATTCCGTTCAAAAATAGTCCATTTTTTAATAACAAGTGAGTTGTTATGGAAACTAATTATTATTTTGAGCTGAAGTTTGGCACACTTCTTAAGGTTGATAAGGGACATGTTCTCTTAATCTTAAAAACTCGTTAATTCATTATTGTGATAATAATTGAACCGCCGGATCGTAGAAGGGCATATAAAGTCTGATGGCTGGTGGCGGGATAAAAATATCAAGGGGCCCCCCTTGGTATTTTTAAAAACATTTACAAATTTTAATTTTTTAAACATATATTCTTATTCAAAATTTGAATTCGCATTTTTTTTCCTCTCGAAAAAAGTTTTTATCTCTGTGCATTCTTGAAATAATTTCAAAAAACTCGAATTTTGAAAACTGAAATAATTCCGTTTTTTCTCACTTCAACTCGCTCTAATTCGCAGAATATTAAAGATTTTCACTTAAAATTTGGAGGAATTATGTTTCAAAGTGTACTTAAAGCAGTAAAGTAGTTTAATTTTATTTGTTCTGTTATGAAAAATTGTTAATAATGTTTTTCTAGATAACTATACGAAAATGGTTCCATTATTTTCAATCGCAAAGTCTATCAACGTAATTTTAAGCTATAAAAAACTTCCAGCGGATGAAATGTTCAGTCTTTTGCCCTAAACAGAGGAATAGAAAATTGTGACAAATTTGCACATAGAAATCTTCAGAATAGATTCGTACATCGTAGGGATAAGAGCTTAAGCTCAAAAAGTGCATTTAAATCTAGTGAATTTCAAAATAAAGCTGAATAAATACATTTTTTAAGTGATTTAAAATGACATCTACTGAATGCATTTCTCGTGGTAGAAAAAGAGCAAGGCAGGAAGAAAACTGGAAAGAAAATGTTCGAAAAATAAAGCGGAACAAGGTATTAAATTTTCTTAAACAATAAAACTAACTTCTATATCTTATATTCTTATTTATAAGAAAAATCGATGAAATAATTTAATTAACTGAGGGGATTTTTAATCAAATTATTATGCTTTTTTATATAATATTATGAGTCAATGTTATTAAAATTATTTCATTTGATCATTTAATGTATTAACTTTTTTGTTTGAATGAACATATAATTTCATGAAGACTGAATTTTTTTTATCTTTGTTATTAAAAAATTATTATGTGTTCATGTAAGACGTGAATTGAATTGTTTAGGGTGAAGAGTATACATGAACTAGCCTAAAACTTATAAAATCAAGATCTTGTGAGCCTGTTCTATGCTGCTGTACATCTCAGAAGTGTTATGAGAAAATAGGAATCACAGAGCAAGAAAAGTTTCATTCAGACTTTTGAGGACTGGGTGAATACCATGTTAAATTTCATGGGGCTTGCGGCACCCCTGAATTAATTTTTTTTCAAAACAAAAAAAAAATGGATTTATTTTTGGGTGGATTCGAACAAATTTGGGAGGTTTCCCGATAAAAATTCAAAAAAAAATTCCAATCCATTTTTGGACCACCCTACTACTCAATGAAGCATTTAATAGTGTAAATTTCAACTAAAAACAATTAATTTTCAATCAAAAATAGAATAGTTGAATTATCAGTTGACAAATTATTTTCTAGCAAACAAACGAATTTTCAAACAATAAAATACATTTTTAACAAATTAGTTCAACTTTGAACCATATAATGTAATTTTTAATCAAGAAAATGAATTTTTTACAAAAAAGACGACTTTACAACAAAATAAATCAATTTTTAACCAAATTGTTGAATTTTCAACTAAAAACGATCAATTTCGACCAATAGTGGAATAGTTATTTTTTTTTTTAATTATTTTTTAACAATCAAGAAAATAATTTTCAACAAATAAAATAAATTTTAAGTAAAGTAGTTCAACTTGTAACCAAAAATATAATCGTAGACTTTTCAATTAAAAAACATTAACATTGAACAAAAAACAGTTGATTTTTTGTTTAAATTTTTTTAAATCAGGATAAAAAGAGGAATTCTGCAAAAAAAGGGGAAAACACCAAAATAGGGGAAAAAGTGTGCAGTCTGTATTCAGATGCTTTACTTGTAAAATAAAATCGCTAATTAAAAATTTTTCAATATTTATGGTATTTACCTATTATGTATATGTATTATTATGTATTATATATTATTATACATTATTATGTATTATATATTATGTATATGCATATGCATAGCTATTTTTCACATTTATGTTTTTCATGTCTGATATTAAATTTTTCACTAACCCCCCCCCCCCTCCTATTAATGTGACGTAATTTTTGAAGGGCCCCTATTATGCTCAATAATTGTTCAGCTAAAAATGATAATTTTTTCCTGAATTTAACTCACAATTGAATTTGGATGCTGCATCCTGCATTTTAGTATTGGCACGTCCGCTTCCGGAATGCTTCGAGGAATACTGCATATGTCCCTGGGGATACGATTATGAAGAAGTAGCGGAAATTTGCATTCCCCAAGAAGGATACGAACTCGAGACGAAAGGTCCTTCCGGATCCCACTGTACGAACCTGCCTGGCTTTAAGTTGCTTTCTCGCTCATTAAATTATTATTATTTTTCCCGCTTTTGCATGTTTGAAACCAAATTGGCCGTTCAGACTCGGTCGCTTTCAAATTTCAATTCAAAAGCTTCAAAAAAGACACTCTCGAATTTACCAGGGAAATATCAGGCGGTAGCGCCCCGAGTTCGTAACCGAGAAGTCGGGGTTCGATTCCTGCTGTCAGCATTTTTTTCTAATTTTTTTTTTCATTCAAATTTATTTTTTATTTTAATTGACTATTAAATTTAGTTCTATAAGGGCAATAAATGAGTTTTTAACCATTTTTTCATGCGAAAAAAATTAGTTTTTTCAACCTTCCAAAGCCAATATTTCAAGGATAAGACAGTGCCACAAAATCCTTGAGAAAAATTTACATTCTATTTTTATATTATTTTAGTTTACTATTCCTTTATATTTTTTTATTCTTATTATACTATTTTTTTCATCTTGTATGAAAAAATTGCTAAAAATTATTTTTTTTGCTTGATTTAAATAAATTTAAAAAGCAATTGCAGTGAAAAAAAAATATATTAAAAAATTGCGGTAGCAGGAATCGAGCCCAGACTTCCCAGTTGCAAACTCGGACCGCTGCTGCCTGATCTAACCAGGAGTTGAAAGACTCTCGAATCGCGGTCCATTTTTTTAAACCCGTTTTTTAAATTTAAATTCAAAGGTTTCAAAAAAGACACTCTCAGATTTAAACAAATCAGAAGTCACATTAGAAAATATTGTAATTTGGACGCTTTTAAATATTGAACTCGGGGAATTTTAATTTAAAACGCTTCCGATTAAATTACTTCTATTAGAAATGTCAAATTGAACAGTGTGAAAAATAGTCTTATCAGTTAAATCTACTGCCAAAAAAATATTTTTAAATTTAAGAAAAAAAACAATTAAGGCCATGTGACGAGTGGGTCACGTGACCGTCTTCCTACCTTACCGACCCTTTTTTATTTGTAAACTTGTTTTCACACGAATAGCCACATCGAGTTGCAAATTTTGGATAATAAATAAGAAGCACTAAAAAACGCGGCTCTGGTCCTAAATTTTTATAATTATGAAAAAAGTTTTTTTTGTAAAAAACTCTGACTGACGCAATTTTCATTTTTACCCTCATTTCTTCCCATTCAAAGTTAAAAATAAATACCTTTTTTTCACGGAACCCTTATCAAATTATTTTCATCATAAACTATAGTATTTAATACGCTTCCAGTTAAAATTTTAAGTGAAAATATTTAAAAATAAAAAAGTTATGAATTTTTGAAAAATTCCACGTGGATATGGCTTTGTCAAAAAATATTAATTTTGATAATTTTACAGTGCAGATAAAGTGACTGATTTCTGGGCTCCTCGAAAATACTCACTCCGATTTTTGGGCTCCAAACCTTAATGTTTAAACTTAACCCCCTTGTATTACGCAGGTACGACTTTGTCAAGTAATAATAATTTTGAGAATTTCACGCTACAGACTGAGTCTCTGATTTGTAACGTGGTACAATTAAGAAAAAACTGATTTTTTTGCGCCTGTTCTAAAAGATTATAAAACCTTCTGAATGTTAAATGATGTTCAATTATTAGAGGCATTTTTTAGATGCTATGCCAAAAGGTACCAATATACCAATAAAGATTAAATTTCCAATAATTTCAAAGAAAATATACTTGAAGAGTAGCATAGCGAAACGAATCAACCCACAATTTGTCGAAATAGAGACAAAGTGGAACTATTTTGAATTTCAAAGTTTAAAAAAGGTAAATCCGCCCTATCTTTGTCAATTCTTTGAATTGAAGAATGAATCAACAAATTTGTAAATTTTCAAAATTACATCATTTTAGAAAATTTCAGATTGAAAACTTTGTTGATTACAAGTTGAATTATTTCTATTTTTTTAACAGTATTTTTTAATCGCAAAAGAAAGTGTATGAAGGAAGTCATTTTGAAGATTTTGTGATTTTGAAAAACTGATGGTGTCTTTAAATATCTCTTCCGGTAGCACTTACCCCACTGAAAAACCTTGCTTTATGTCAAGGTAATTTAACGATATTTTTTATTCGAAAAAAAAATAAAGGCAAGTGTACAATACAGAAATTATTATCAAATTTTGCTACAAAATGAGAACTGTACCTACAGATTTTAGTATGTTTGAAAAAATGAAAACCTTTCATCACACCTTAAGTTGATGAAACATTTTTTTAATCAACGGTTCATCTGAGGTTGTAATTAAATGATTTTGGCACGATTTTAAAAATAAAAGAAATTAATAAAAAAAATAAGTTTAAAATTTCGAAAATAATTTTTGGAAAACATTGCGTAGTGGGATATTTTTTGTTGTTGCAAAGTATCTACTTTTATGGCAACATAAAACAGTATCCAATCAATATCATCTAACTTCAAGGATCTTTCGGTTAAAGTTGGTTAAACTCACCCTGAGTCAGGTAATAATTAATTCATGTCAACAAACATAATTGTTCAAAAAATTAATTATTCTGTCAAATAATATTCTCTTTGAGAAAAATAAATATTGCGACGAGTTATTATTGTTTATAGCAATTTTCTCCAAGAATAGAGTTAGAAAATCGGGATTTTTTCGAATTGTGCAGCTTATTTTCATCTATATATAATTATTCAAATGATTTATTATTCTTTCTAATAATATTCTTTTTGAATAATGCTAGAAAGTAGCGATTTTTTTCTGACATTCCTTACTTTTGGCCCACTTTTTGCTTACAACAAGGTAAAAATTAATAAAATTTGACCAATATAATTGTTTGAACAAATTATTACTCTTTATAAGTAATGTGATAATAATATAATATAATAGTAATAAAATAAATAAAGTACTATTAAGGTAATGCTAGAATAAAACAGAATATCCCCTTTCTTAAAGAAGGAATAAAACTTTTCAGTATTCAAATTAATTAAACAAAATTCTCGATGCACCTTTAAATATGTTTTTTTACAGTCAGAGGGAAAATTAACTATATATATTTTTAAATTTAAGACTGCAAGAAAATTAAGAGGAGCCTGCAATGAAAAATTCCTGAAATTTGTACGCAAATTGTGGCAAAGAAGAGTTGATTTTCGAACGGCCTTGGAAGTATTGCTGCAAACTAAGGAAAAATCAGCGGAGCCAGTATTCTACGACATCAAGGTCATTTATGAACAAATGGATAAAATGAAGCAATTACAAAGCGAAGAAAACAAGAATTAAATGAAGAAAGAAGTGGAAAGAGAAGGGAAGCAATTTTTGAAAGACGGATTTGAAGGTAACAGAAAGGAAGAAAATCTGCCTCTTTCTACAGCGAAATCGCAACCGCATTTATCATTCCACTTGTCACTACAGTGTAAATCAAGTTTGGCACCGGCCTCCTTTGAAATACCGTTCAATTACTGAAATCGATTTAAAATTCCTTGCAATTTTTTTAAAATACAGAAAAATATTTTAAATCCTTTAAAATCTTTTGCAATCCCTTGATTTTTTTTACGCTCTTCAAAGAGCCTTGGATTCTTTTGAAGTACTCAAAAATATTTCAAATCCTTTGAAATACCGTTCAATTACTGAAATCGATTTAAAATTCCTTGCAATTTTTTTAAAATACAGAAAAATATTTTTAATTCTTTAAAATCTTTTAAAATACCTTGCAATTTTGTTGACGCTCTTGAAAGTTCCTTTGATTTTTTGAAATACCCTAAAATATTTCAAATCCTTAAAAATACCATCAAATTACTAAAATCGATTCAAAATTCCTTGCAATTTTTTGAAATACAGTAAAATCTTTTAAAATCCCTTGAAATGTTGTTGACGAGCTTGAAAGAGCCTTAAATTCTTTTTAAGTATCCCTAAATATTTAAAATCCTTTAAAATTCCAATAATTTACTAAAATCGATTCAAAATTCCATGCATTTTTTAAAAATACAGTAAAATATTTTAAATCTTTTAAAATCTTTTAAAATCCCGTGACATATTGTTGACGCTCTTGAAAGAGCCTTGGATTCCTTCAAAGTACCCTAAAACATTTCAAATCCTTCAAAATACCATTAAATTACTGAAATCGATTCAAAATTCCTTGCAATTTTTTAAAATACAGTAAAATATTTTAAATCCTATACAATCTTTTTGAATCCCTTGCAATTTTGTTGACGCTCTTGAAAGATCCTTGGATTATTTTAAAGTAGCATAAAATATTTCAAATCCTTTAAATTTTCATTAAATTACCGAAATCGATTCAAAATTCCTTGCAATTTTCAAAAATGCAGTAAAATATTTTAAATTCTCTAAAATCTTTTAAAATCCCTTGAAATTGTTTTTGGCGATCTTGAAAGAGCTTTGTCTTCTTTTAAAGTACCCTTAAATATATCCAATCCTTTGAAATACCATTAAATTACTGGAATCGATTAAAAATCCCTTGAAATTTTCAAAAATACAGTGAAATATTTTAAATCCTATAAAATCTGTTAAAATACCTTGCAATTTTGTTGACGCTCTTGAAAGAGCCTTGGATTCTTATAAAGTACCCTAAAATAATAAAAGTCCTTTAAAATTCCATTAAATTACTGAAATCAATTCAAAAAATTTCAGGATTTTTTAAAATGCTCTAAAATATTTCAAATCCTTTAAAATCTACCGAAATTCCTTGACACTTTTTTAAGCTCTTGAAAATGACTTAGAAACTTTTGAAATATCTTGATATATTTCAAGTATTTTGAAATACAATTGAATCACTGAAAACTATTCAAAATTTCTTGGAATATTTTTGAATATTCTAAAATATTTCTAATCCTTTAAAATCCTTTGAAATCCCTTGAATTTTTTTGACGCTCTTGATATTTTTTTAAGCTATTGAAAATTACTTGGAGTCTTTTGGAATACCTTAAAATATTTCACGTCCTTTGAAATTCAATCGAATTACTGAAAACAATTCAAAATTCCTTGGAATCTTTTAAAATCCTTTAATTGAAATTAAAAAATTTCAAATCTTAAAATTTTAAAATCCTTTAAAATATTTTGAAATTCCTTGAATTTTTTTGACGCTTTTGAAAGAGCCTTGAAATCTTTGGAAATACCCTAAAATATTTAAAATCCTTTAAAATACCATTAAATTACTGAAATCGATTTAAAATTCCTTGCAATTTTTTAAAATACAGCAAAATATTTTAAATCCTTTAAAATCTTTTAAAATCCCTTAAAATTTTTTTGACGCTCTTGAAAGAGCCTTGGATTCTTCTAAAGTACCCTAAAATATTAAAAGTCCTTTAAAATTTCATTTAATTACTGAATTCAATTGAAAAAATTTTAACATTTTTTAAAATACCCTAAAATATTTCATATCCTTTAAAATACCATCAAATTACTAAAATCGATTCAAAATTTCTTGCAATTTTTTAATACACAGTAAAATATTTTAAATCCTTTAAAATCTTTTTCAATTCCTTAAAATTTTTTTGACGCTCTTGAAAGAGCCTTGGATTCTTCTAAAGTATCCTAAAATATTTTCAATCCTTAAAAATTCCATTGAATTACTGAAATCAATTCAATAAATGTCAGGATTTTTTTAAATACCCTATAATATTTCAAATCCTTTAAAATACCATCAAATTACTAAAATCGATTCAAAATTTCTTGCAATTTTTTAATACACAGTAAAATATTTTCAAAAAAGACGACTTTCAAGAAAATAAATGAATTTTCAACGAAATAGTTGAATTTTCAACTGAAAAAGACAATTTTTCAAACAAACAGTTGAATTTTGAAATTAAAAAGATCAATTTTCAACAAAAAATGGAATAGTTAAATTTTCAGTTGAAAACATTAATTTTCCACCAAACTAATGGATTTTCAACTAAAATGAGGAATCTTCAACTGAGATCGTTGAATTTTAAACAAAAAAATAATAATTTTCAACTAAAATTATCAATCTTTAACTAGAGTAGTTGAATTTTCAACCAAAAAAACAAAACAAAAATGTACCAAAAAAGACGACTTTCAAGAAAATAAATGAATTTTCAACGAAATAGTTGAATTTTCAACTGAAAAATACAAATTTTCAAACAAACAGTTGAATTTTGACATTAAAAAGATCAATTTTCAACAAAAAATGGAATAGTTAAATTTTCATTGGAAAAAATATATTTTTCACAAAACTGATGAATTTTCAATGGGAATAGTTGAATTTTAAACCAAAAAGATTAATTTTTTAACAGAAAAGAAGATTTTCAACAAAATAAATTACTTTTCAAGAAAGTAGTTAAATTTTCAACGAAAAGAGATGAATTTTCAACCAAAAATGGAACCGTTAAATTTTCTGTTGAAAAAATTAATTCTTCACGAAACTGGTGAATTTTTAACTAATCGAATAGTTGAAATTTCAATGAAAAATTAATTTTCAACTAAAAAAGACGATTCAAACAAAATAAATGAATTTTTAACCAAAGAGTTGAATTTTGAACTAAAAAAGATCAATTTGAAGCAACAAATAAAATAGTTCAATTTTCAATTACAAAAAAATTAATTTTTCACTAGACTGACGAATTTTCAATTAAAAAAGGAACCGTTAAATTTTTTGTTGAAAAAAATTAATTTTTCACGAAACTGGTGAATTTTTAACTAAATGAATAGTTGAAATTTCAATTTAAAAAAATTAATTTTCTACCAAAAAAGACGATTTAAACAAAATAAATTTTTAACCAAAGAGTTGAATTTTGAACTAAAAAAGATCAAGTTGAAACAACAAATAAAATAGTTCAATTTTCAATTACAAAAAAATTAATTTTCCACCAGACTGATGAATTTTCAATTAAAAATGGAATAGTTTAAATTTCGTAATATTTTATTATTATTCACAAGTAAAAGCTGTAAATATGACAAATTCGTCATAATTTTTGAACCAATGGGAAAAATTCATAAATAATTTATTTAAGTAAAATTCCAAAAATGTCAAACGTTTTTTAATTTGAAATTGTGAACAAAATTCAGGTCCGTGCAATAAAAATCGCAATGTCAGGACTGCAATAAAAAATCAGTAAATCTGGTAATCCTATGCATATTTTTTTTTAATTTATAAAAATGTATAAAAAATAAAAGATTGAAAAAATAGTTAGTAATCCCTAGAAATAATGCTACTATTGGCACTGTTTCGAAACTCTGAAATGAGTCCGAGGCCTGTTATATAATTAGGTAATATAAATAATTACTCACACTTCAAGAAATTTATCGACAACACTTAAATTTCTTTTGGTTCCACTTCTTCGAGGTCCTTTATCGACACTGAGAACTTCGTAGGCTATTTGTGCCTCTTTAACCGAAGGGAATGCAATTGCCACTTTTCTGTCAAAAAAATATATCAGTAATTTATCATATCAAAATTAAATTCTATTTTATAAATAAATAATACTTTAGAAATTGTACATTTGATACTCGTCGCTCATGTCGTTCGAGAGAGGTTAGGAACTTTATCCTACGAACAAAATTAGAATTTTCAAAGAATTAATACACAGGAGTTTTTCAGCTTTACCATTGATACCAAAACATATAAGAATTTGAAGAAAAATAAGAAAACTTTTTCAGTATTTTGATGACTTCGATTTTCACGAGACACGTGTAAAATAGGTTATGTTTCTTGTTTGCTTGTTGCTTAGCAGCCGATCTCGGCGCGAAATTCAAATCGATATTTACACAAACGAATTTTCCTTCTACCAAATGTTACTCTCTACTTTTTAATAATTAGTTAGCAATTTTCGATCCGTTCGATGCTGAAAAATCATGAATTTTATAAACTTTTAAAGGTTTTAAACTACTAAATAAAAAAACTTGATTGCGATCACTCCGCCACCTGGCGGAGAAATAGTTCAGACAAGTAATCTAGTATTTTCAATTTTTTTCAATTTTATCCTAAAATTAAGTTTTCAAAATTAAATATCATTTAAATATTTACAGGAAAGTGAAAGTTTTATTTAGAATTTTCTGTACAAAATGTAACGTGCTTTTAGATACACATGCAAAAGAAATTATGCTGACACAGAAAAAACTTTGCGTAGTCGTACGTAGAAGCAAATATATAGAAATCTGTTGCGCCTGATAAGAATTAGGTTTGAGATCGCTTGCTGAGAATTTCGAACATAATGCATCTTCCAAAAAATTTGTCCAGATTCCGGAAGCAGCACGGAAATAGAATACCTAATTCAGGTGCAAAATTTGACTTACGAGATCTGTCCGGAAAGTATCTGCCCTTGTGGCGTGCTGGGACTAAGAGTTAATTCTGGTCATTGGCGATGATTTTCCCACTAAAATACTCCCCTCTGAAAATCACAACCCTTTTAAAGCGACCAGGACACTTTCGGAAGTACTCCTCAAAGTCACATTTCGGAATAGCTAACAGCTGCTTCATCGCATTCTGTTTTATTTTCTCTACGTCTTAAAATCGTTGAATTTTCAAAAGATACTTTAATCGAGGATACGGCCGAAATCACAGAGAGTCAGGTCAGGCCTGTATGTGTGCTGCAAAGATTTGTAGGGCCGTGTTTCAATAGAAATTGCTGAACAAACGATGATTTCCATCAATTAGAACTTGCACTCCTTTCATATTTTGAGGTGTTTGGCCTCTGCGATCTTCTTAGAGCAAGGGTCATTTTTCACTGAAGTATGGTCACTTTCAAATCGCCTCAGCCACTGTTTAATTTTAGTATCGCTCATAACAGAACCAGGTACAAAGTTGAGTGACAAGGTCGGGTACTTTTCGGGCAGACCTCGTAAATTTAAAAGTGGCTTAAATTTAAAAATTAAAAATTTATTAAATTTAATATTCAATAAAGCACATCGATGAAATATTGTTGTCTCGAGAAATTTTGACCAGCCCTGGCCAAAGGTCCATTTTTCAATGCAAGCAATTGAAGTATTTTACTTTAAAGCTGATATTTGGAAGTATTTAAAAACGAAGCTTTTAACTTGAGATATAAAATATTGACCAAAACATCAGCATTTATTTTGAACGTAACATGAAATTTTCTTTTAGTTCAATTTCCTAAATATCCTCTATTTCAACGAATATTTTGGGGTAATTCGAAAAAGGTTTTTTTTTTTACATAAACGAAGATGGATCATAAGGAGAAATTAGAAAAAAAAGACTTCAAAAGTTATTATTTTGTTATGAAAATTCAGATTTTGGAAACAGACTTGCTAAATTATTGAAATTCCCAGGAAGAAATAATATGCATAGTATCCATGTTTGGTGTCTATGGATAGTGATTACAGTGTTTTGGAAACATAATCGTGGTGATCCAAGTGTCAAAAACATAGTTTTCTCAAAGAAATTGGGTTCTTATTAAAAATTCACAACCACCTGGAGGTTCGCCAAAGTTTTTACTGTCCTGAGCAATTAATCTGCTAGTTCCGGTGTCAAAAACACATCTCTTTCAAGGAATTTCGTTTTCTACCTGAAATTTCTAACGCCTCGTACTTTTCCCCAAGGCTCCACATCCATACATACAATCGTAGTGATCAAAATGTCAAAAATACATTCTCCTCAAGGAAATTGGTGTTCCAACTGAAATTCACAATCACTTGTGGCTTTGCTCAAGTCTCTACTATCCTGAGAAATAATCCCGCTAGTTCTGATGCGACAAACATGCATTCCTCGAGGATCTGGGGTGCTCAGCTGAAATTGACAACACCTTTTTATTTTTCCTAAGATCCTACCATCCCAACATATAATCCTGGTGATTCAGGTGTCAATAACATATTTTATTGGAGCAAGTTGGATTCCCAACTGAAATTCAAATTATTTCTTGAGAAAGATGTGTTGTAAGGACCTGGACTACTAGGATTGAGTCTCAGGACAGTAGAGATTTTGGCAAACCCTCTGGTGGTTGTAAATTTCAGTCAGAAACCCATTTTCCTCGAGGAAAATGAGTTTTTTGAAAAGCTGGATTAGCAGGATAATTTTTTAGGATGGTGAGCTCTTGGAAAACCTCACAGGGTGTTAAATATTTTGGATAGGTACCCAAGTTCCTTGTAGAAATTTTTTTTCATACATCAGGATTGCCAGGATTATTTCGTAGAATCAAATTGTTAAAACCTCATACTTTTTCCCAAGAGTCGGCAATCGGCATCAGCTGAAATTGACAACACCTTTCCATTTGTCCTAAGATCCTACCATCCTATCATATAATCCTGGTGATCCAGTTGCAAAAACTGAAATACTCAAAAATAGAAACCTAACTTCTTCAAATGTGTGCCCCTGAATCCTTCTTCCGTTCAACTGGATATTTCCTTCTAAACCTTACTTTAGTTTGTCCAAAATAAGTACGACTTTATTCTGAATTTATTGAGAGGAAATACAGAATGTTTGTTAAAAAAAATGGAATTCGAAAAGTGTCCTTGATGATGCGGGATTCGTACCATATGTGCGCGCGCACATATGGTAGACTACTAAGGATCTCCCAAAAATTTCGTAAGTTGATTTGAGTGTAGATGGATTTACTAATATCTTACTGTTTCTTATAAGAAGGGGACTGCACAATCTTACTTTAGAAGAAGTTTCACTAAAAAAAGTAACAGTTGAACTTTTAAACGAAAGTGATGAATCTTCAACAAAATATGTAGTGGAATTTTAATTAAAAAAATCAAATTTTCAGCAAAATGGTTTAGTTTTCAAATAAAATGATGCATTTTAAAGAAATAAAAATTATAACAAAGAAGTTCAACCAAGTAGTTAAATATATTCGATGACTGTAATTTGATAATGAAAATGTTGCGTGAAATGGGATAAAAAGATATTTTCATTCTTCAGTAACTCATTAACATATTTCAAGAAGAAAGGATTTTTTAATGAATACGAAATATATTTTTACTTTTTTTTAATAAAGGTTGAATATGGCGCCCGCTCGCGGCATTTGTCGCTGAACGCATAGATTAGATACATCTGTATTACGTCATTTTTCGCGGGAAAATTCAAGCTACTTACACTAAGCAAATTTTTTTTTATAAAAATGGTTTATAAACATGCATTCCAATGTATAAATGTCTCTAAACGGCGTTCATGTATTATTATCAAATAATAATAATTAATAATAATTACAGAGAAAATAATTGAAATATACTGTCGCGCTTCTAGCCATTCCAGGCACAAAAGACAGAGGGAAATGGGGGGAGTGTGAATTCTGTATTTAGATGCTTCAAATGTAAAATGAAACCACTTATTTTCGTGTTATCTAGCAAATTTTACAAAATTATTATTCACAGTAACATTTTCCCTGTGTGACAAATTATCGCAAAACCTGCTAAGCCCTGGCAGTGTGACGTAGTTTTTAAATAGCCCTTTTTCTCTTTGGAAAAGAAAAATATGTAGGAAGAGAGTACACAAGGAAAGCTGAACCTCTGTTTCTTATTGCAGCGTTGAGCTTTCAGTACGAGCGTTCATCTGCTGGCGACTCTCCTCCTGGTGTTCCTCGTGGCAGACCTTCTCTTGATTTGACACTTTCTCTTGCCATACCACATTCGGGTTCTCCTGTCAGGGCATCTCTTCCTTCCGAGTCTTCTCCTCCTGCCGTGTCTTGTCCTCCTGCTGTGTCTTCTCCTCCTGCCAAGCCTTCTCCTCCTGCCAAGCCTTCTTTTCGTGCCAGGTCTAAGTCTCCTCCTGCCATTCGTGCTTTATGCCGCCTAGGTCGACATACAATTGAACAACTTAGATATGTTCGGCTTATTCCCCACACGAATCCGAACCGGCGATTTGAAATTGACGGACACACTTTTCCTCGCAATGAACAAATTTATGTAAAAGAAGCACATAATTACCTCAAGCCTGTGCCAATCGGAAAACAAGCTGTGTTATCAACGTCCAATGGTGAAGTCTTTGCAATAATCGACAAAAATAATAAAATTCTTCGTGGAATATATAGAAGAGAAAGAGGCCCTGAAAAACGGGTTAAAATAAACATGAACAGCGGAGAAATTAAAGAGATGAACATAGACGAACGGGAGGAAGCTCCCTTAGGCAATAATCGCCCAATCTCAAAGAATTTCAGAACAATACTAGTAGACGAATTTTGCCAACCACTTTAGACGAAAGGTAACTGGTATTTGAGGGACGGCCACATTCTATAACCGTCTAGAGACTTTGCTCGCTCAACGGGCGACGTTGGTCTCGGAGAATTTTCAAACAAGATTCGAATTTCAATTTTAAAAATACTTTAGGGTTGCCGCAAGACTTCATTTTTCAAATTCCTCACCTTTTTCCTGATTGTTTTCTGACCAACTTCACAGTTTCCCTGACCACTAATATTCAAGGACCAGCATGTCAATCGTGTAATATTGTCAACATCGAATCTTTTTTGAAGGGAATAAAACAAATTCAAATGAAAATTTTTAATTCATTTATTCATTTCAAACAAAAACATTCGATTTTTTAACAACAAGGTCAATTCTGAAAGATAAATATAATAGTAGATATCTCAACGATAAAATAATGAATTTTCAACGAGAAAGTTCAACTTTTAACAAATAAACACCAGTTTGCAATTTTTAAGATTAGCACCTGCTCCCGGCGAAATCCTGCGGTTGTCCTTATGACAAACTTCTAACTATATATATACTTATCAACTTGTTCTATTCTCTCATGAATGAGGACAATGTTGCACATTGTTTTTTCACCGTTTGCTTTGAACACCATAATTTTTGTTCTATTTACGTTAATTTTACGGCACATGTTCTTCATGCTTGTATTCAGTTTGCTCAAGATTCTTTGCAAGTCCTCGATTGATTCTGCCATAACAAGTTTATCATCTGCGAAAGCTAACCCACGTACCCTCACTGTATGGAGATCTACACCTTCTACGTCGGAGAGAGCCATATATATAATAATAATAAAATATATATAATAACGCATACTTGTCTAAGACCTTGCAAATTAACGATGCAGTAACTTAGATTTCAATTCACCCTTACGCTCGCTTTGCTACCAGCATAGATTGTTTTTATTGCTTGTAGGAGCCATCCATTGACTCTGTACTCTTTTAGGACTTCCCGAAGTTTACTTCTATTGACATTGTCAAACGCTCTTTCTAGGTGAAAAAATGCACAGAAGACTTTTTTCTTTATTCTCGAACTTTTACCTGTGATCTATCTGAAAGTAAGTATTTAATCCGTACATGATATTTTTGGCATAAATCCACTTGGGACATCCCATGTATTTTTTGTCTGTTATTTTCATTACCCTACGAATAAGTATTTTTGAATATATTTTATTCACGGCATTTAATGAGCTAATACCTCTGTAATTATTGTACTTGCTTTTGTCTCCCTCTCCTTTGTATATTGGTTAGATAATAGCTTTTTTTCAGTCATCTGGAGCTTCCCGAAACACGTAAATTTATCAATTCGCGCAAACTGCAAGGTATATACTCGCCACCATATTTGAACATCTCAGTGTTAATACAGATTCTCATGAAGTATTTTCCTAACACATCGCGTTCTACGTCGCAGTTGTGGTGCTCCATAGCTTGATCTCCCAATAATTCCGTAAAAGAGTCTCTCAAAGCGTCTAGTAACCCATCTGTATCATGTAGCATTTGACCTTTGTTGTTTCTCATGCTGACAAACTCTGTATTTTTACTTCTCTTCATAGATTTATACATATGTAACAGTTTCTTGCTTCCTTGAAATTCTTTTTGTTTTTCCTGTTCTACTTCTGTTCTGGTTTTATTTTCACTTTCCTCGACTATTAGTTTAATTTTTCTCTTTTTGTGTCTTCGCCATCGCTGAGCAAAGTTCATTTTGGAGACCAGAGGGTCATGATCAGTATAAATTCAAAACCCCTTATGACTCTTCTATTTTTTATTAGCTATTTTAGTCTTTGATTCGTAATATCAAAGTTAATTAAACTGTGTCTATTTCCTTTACTCCAGATGTACATGTGGATCATTTTATGACTGAACCAATTATTCGTAATAAATAATCCCTTTTGTAAGCATAAACTAATTAATCTGTTCAGGTTATCGTTTTTTATTGGATTCCCAGAATTTCCTAGCAAACTTTCTGTACCCTGACGCTGGACGCCGACCCATCCGTTCCTGTCTTCTAGTGTAATGATTCTTTCACTGTGATCGCAAGCACTTATAGTACCATTCAAACTCCCAAAAAGGCATTTTTCGCTCTGTTTAGATCACTATCAACTGAGGCATGGCACGCCATGATAAATAATCTTCTGATTCCTATTTTCATTCTAACCACGTGATTTATTATCTACTTATGACCATATTTTAAATCCGCCTTTTGATACCCTATTTTCTATGTTTCTAGTGTCGAATCTCGTTTTCTTTGTTTCAGGTATACATAAAATATATAGCTTCCTTACGTGTATGGTTTCTCGTTATTCTTCAACACGATGTCTGAGCTATTGCATATGCATCCAGCAGAACTTACTGTTAATTTATGTTACCGGTGAGTTACTGCACATTTCCATGCATTTCACTGAAGTCCCATAAATTGTCAGGTTTAGTTTGAGAACGAAGATAGCTCCAACATATTTGTCCAAAGAAAAAAGATGAGCAATTAAATTTTCTATCAGAATATATGCTTCTCATGTCAAAATTTGAAACTTCTTTCACAGGTCTTCAGAGTCCAACGCCATTCAGCGAGAACAATTTATTGGCGATTAAGAAATAAAATTTGGATTTTTTCATATATTCCAGCGACTTTTTGTTATTTCAAAAAAATTATAATATACTAACGTTGATTGGTATAACTTGGTGGAGCATGGCCGCCGGTTTGTTCTTGCATCGCAGCCTTGTCTGATCTTTGTATTTTCCAGTAAAAAAAAAAAAAAAAAAACGATTTTTCTATAAAATAGTTGAACTTTCAAACCTAAAATATAAATTTTCAACAACAAAAATTATTTTACAACCATGGAGATGAATTTTTAATCCAAAAAGATGAATTTTCAACGAAAAATGTAATATTTGATATTTCAACAAATATTATTTTAATTTAAAATAAAAAATAGTTGGATTTAACAGAAAAAGACAAATTTTCAACAAAATACTTAAATCCTCATCTAAAACAGATTAATTTTCAACCAGACAATTGCATTTTTAAGCAAAAAATGTATTTTCTTCCAAAAAATACGAATTGCAACAAAATACACCAATTTTCGAGCAAATAGTTAAGTTTTATACGAAATTGTTTACTTTTCCGGCCGAAAATACGATTTTTTTACAAAATAGTTAAATTTCAACTCGAAAATTTGAGTTTTTAACAAAAATGTTATTTTCAACCGAAACAGATCAATTTTTAACCAGATATTTGCATTTATAACCAAAAAGAGATTAAATTTCTACAGAAAGAGATACATTATCAAGCTAAAAAGATTTTTTTTTCTGCTTTTTTCAACAAAATAGTTGAATTTTCAATTGAAAGATTTTTTGTAAAGAAACAAAATTTTAATTGAACTGTTGAATGATCAACCCAAAAAAGACTACTTTTCGACAAAACAGTTGAATTTTCAACCTTTTAAGAAAAAAGTGTTGACTTTTCAACAAAATAATTCAATTTTGAACCAAATAATAAAACTTTAAAGTAAAAAAAATAAATTCTTAACAAAAAATTTGATAGTAGACTTTTCAACCGAGTAGAATGAGCTTTCAACCAAAAATAGTTGGAATTTCTTATTAGGTTCTATTCTTCAGTTCGCATTTAAATGGATAAATGAAAAAAAGATGGAAGACTGTGAAGCCTGCGATAAATAAATAGAATTTTCGATCATTTATAGACTTAAAAAACATTTTAAATAAACATAGAAGTTCATTTTTAATACTTAGAAAATGTTGTGACACTATTTTTACACTATTTAAAAAAAAAGTTGAGAATATTCACACTATTTTTGATCTCTAAAGTGAGTCCGAGGCCTGAATAACAAAATTACACTAAAGAAACTATTTTCGCACAATTGTCTGCTAATTCCACTATTTCTTTACTTTTTCTTAAAAAATATTTTTCAACTTATTTGCAAATTGGCTGGCTATAAATCGTCTCAATGGCTAATTAGGGCCGTCCAAAATGATGAATTTTCAATGCAAAAAGACGAGCTTTTAACAAAACAGCTGAATTTGTAACCAGATAGTTAAATTTTCAATCAACAAGATGAATTCTCAACAAATTACATAAATTTTCCACAAAACAGTTGAATTTTCAAGCCAAACAGACAAATTCTCTACAAAAAATTTAAATTCTCTACAAAAAATGTAATACTTGATATAATAATTGAATACAACCAAAAAAGACGAATTTTCCAGAAACTATTTTAATCCTCAACTTAAACAAATTAATTTTCAACCGTACAGTTACAATTTCAAACAAAAAATTAATTTTCTTCCAAAAAATACTAATTATTAACAAAATACATATAGTTAAATTTTTAATCAAGAGGATAAATTGTATACTAAAAACAAGAATTTTCAACAAAATACGAGAATTTTCTACTAAAACCGATAAATTTTCAACAAAAAATTGAATAGTTACATTTTTATTTAAAATCTTTAATTTTAAAAGAACAAAAGGAGATTTTTTAACAAAATAGTAGAGTTTTCAAACAAAGAGAAGAATTTTGAACTAAAGTGATGAATCTTCAAACGAAAATATTAGTTTTTAACAAAATAGTTCAACTTACAACCAAGTAGTTGAATTTTCAAGTTAAAGAGACGAATTCTCAACGAAAAATGTAATACTTGATATAATAATTGAATACAACCAGAAAAGACGAATTTTCCAGAAACTATTTTAATCCTCAACTAAAACAAATTAATTTTCAACCGTACAGTTACAATTTCAAACAAAAAATTAATTTTCTTCCAAAAAATACTAATTATTGACAAAATACATATAGTTAAATTAATAATCAAGAGGATAAATTGTATACTAAAAACAAGAATTTTCTGCTAAAACAGATAAATTTTCAACAAAAAATTGAATAGTTACATTTTTAGTTAAAATCTTTAATTTTAAAAGAACAAAGGGAGATTTTTTAACAAAATAGTAGAGTTTTCAAACAAAGAGAAGAATTTTGAACTAAAGTGATGAATCTTCAAACGAAATTCTGCTCTGCGAAACTTGGTTAAAACCCAAATCCAATTTTTCACTTAGGAATTTTAACATTATCCGGAAAGATCGTGAATCTCGTCAGAGAGGCGGTTTGTTAATTTTAATAAAGAATGATACTCCATTCCAACTTACCTTATATTGACGATAAACTGGACACCTTGGCTGTCAGCATGCCTACGGATCTTGATCCTTTACTGATTGCTAATGTCTATAGGAATCCCAGGGTTGGAGCACAGGACATTGATTGGTCTGATTTTTTGGAATCTACTGTCAACTACTCATATATCTTTCTAGCAGGCGATTTCTATTGCCACCATACCTCGTGGGGTTGTGGACGTTCCTGCCCGGAAGGCATCAATCTTTATGAGGCGGTTAATAATTTTTATTATAAGATTGTCAATACAGGAATTTCCACCCTTCGTAGAGGACCAAATCAAGCTAAATCAGCCATTGATATTACAATAGTTTCTACTGATTTAAGCGGAAGGTTTAGCTGGAAGACTTTAGTGGATAAAATGAGTAGTGATCATCACCCAATTGTAACAGAAATGGACATCCCATTTCCATACTATCAATTTTTCTCCCACAAATATAACCCCAAGAAAGTTAAGTGCAGTACTTTTCGAGAGGAACTAAATTCTGCACATAAAAACAACCCCTTGAATTTAACGGATTCTGAAAGTATTCTTAATGCTTATTATAGTCTTTTTAACGATATTGATGCGGCACTTCACAAAGCAGGTCCCAATATTGATAAGAAACCTCCTAGGAATAGGAACTACCCCTCTACTCCGCCTTGGTGGAATAATGAATGCAATAGAGTAACGCTAGTAAGATTAGCTAAATTCAAAAAATATTTCCACATTTCTAGTTATGAAAATTACATTGAACATAAAAGATACGATGCTTTTGCTACAAAAACTTTTAACCTAACAAAAATAAATGGCTTTCATTCGTATTGTGAAACTCTATCTTTCGATACTCCTTTGACCAACATCTGGTCAAAAATTATTGGTTTTAAACACAGGAAATTGATCCCCCTTCACCTACCACTAGTCCCGTCAACTTAGAGGTTGTTTCCCGTATTTTACTGATATATAACCTTATATTAGATGAGGGTCTATCCTCAGATACTTGGAAAGAATTTCTAATCTTTCTCCTGCCAAAGGGCGTAGGCATATTTAGACCGGTTTCCTTGGTCCCCTGTTTCCTTAAATTGATGGAAAAATTTATTTTAACGCGTCTTAATAATTGGCTAGAACACAACAACTTATTCCCTCCAACACAGTTTGGTTTCAGGAAAGGACGATCCTGCGCTGATAGTCTAGCTATCTTATCCACAGAGCTTCATACGGCCATGGCAATGGATGCCTATTCTGCTTGTCTCTTCCTAGATATCAAAGGAGCTTTTAACGATGTTGTTCCAGAAGATTTGGTTAAAGACATGATTAATCTACGAATTCCCAGGAAAATATGTAATTTTATTTACAACCTCACTACAAATAAACAAGTGTCCTTTAGAATTAATGGTCACAATAGAGGACCCTTTACTTTCAAAAAAGGCTTACCCCAAGGCTGCATTACAAGTCCGTCCTTATACACAATTTACAATATAGGTCTGCATAAGGTCTTACATAGTCTATGTAAAATCCTAGAATACGCGGACGACATTGCATTATACGTCACTGCAAACTTCTTAGGAGAATGCATTGAAGTTCTACAATACAGTCTAAATCGCTTAAATAACTACCTAAGGAACAGGGGTCTCTCAATCTCACCAAATTTATAATTTTTTCGAATTCAAATATAATTCCGGATAACACGTGCTTAGTGCTGGACAACTATCAGATTCTTCCTAGACCAGAGGCTTTATTCTTGGGAATCATGTTCAACAGCAACCTTTCGTGGAAAGCTCAATATAATCGTTTATTAGATAGAGGTAATGAAGTCCTCAATATTTTTAAATGTTTAAGAGGTACGTGGTGGGGTTGCGGACCTAAAACCTTACGCATTCTCTTTATTTCGCTCGCACGTAGCGCTTTAGAATACAATTGCCACGCTCTGTCTATCTACGATGATGGATGGTATAATAAATTAAATATTCGACATAATAAATTCTTGAGGATTATTCTGGGTTACCACATTTCCTCGCCTATCAACGTTATGCAAGCCGAACTAAAATAATTCTCTCTCTTCAATAGATTTCGACTAATTACGGACAGATTCCTTCTTAGATCGTTCTCTGTTGTTGGACATCCGGTACACGATCTACTGAAAAAACATAGTAATAACATTTATTTCTAACGCCCCTTACCCCCCCTCCCCCACAGCGCTCCAAATATTACCCAAAAATAAAAAAACTACATTTTTACGTATTATTGTTACTTTTTAGCAATTTTTGTCGTCTTTTTCAAACAAATAATTACTAATGGACAATTCGAATATTTCGCATGACTTTTTAAACAATTTTGAATTATTTGAACAAATGTGAATTATGTAAACAATTATTTATTCCGAAAAATGTAAAAAATAATCATATTTTCTGATTTAAATGTAATAGTTTCTTATTGTTTGAGGTAGTAAATTTAAAAAAAAACATTATGTCAATATTTAAACAATTACTTATTGTTTATTCTCAACATTTCTGAAAATTGACCCAGAGATGTGTACTTTTTTCTCAAATTGGTACCATATGCTACTTTTTGTTGAAAAATTATATAATTTTGATACATAACTTTCAATGCTTAATAAATTTCTATTTGCTTAAACAATTTTGGTTTGCTCAAGCATTTTGTTTTCGATAAATTCAAAAAAATGAAATAAAAAAAAATACATGTAATTATTTTCCTGACTGTATAGTGTATAAAAAGAATATATTAACCATTTTTTAATTGCTCGAACAAATATAGTTCGTTTAAACAATGATTTTTCCACAAATATTTTTTTATATCGCATTTTCTGAATTAAACATAATATTGAATTATTTCGAGGAGTAGTTGATTCTGTTAAAAACGTCCTGTCATTGTTCAAACAATTTCTATTTGTTCAAGCAGTTTTCTATTAAAAAATGTGGATCAATAATATAAAATATTATGCATAGAATTTTTTTCGTAAATATATTTCCATATATATATTTTTTTGTCTCCCAGTATCTCAGATTGATATTCATAAGACTTTCAAATGCTATAATGAAATATAATCTAAACTTATTTCATACGCAGTCTAATTACAACGCTGATCACAAAATATTATTTTTTGGCCTAAGAGAATGTTTTCTTTCTGATATCTGGAAACTGTTTTCTATAATTTGTTACTGCTTTCAGTGAGTACTGTTTTTGGCCCTCATTTCTTGTTATCAAGCAGATAAAGTCCGACATTAATTTAACACCTCTTTCAGCAGTATCATTCACTGCTGTTGAATGTTTAACAATTGTTAAGCCTGGCAAGTCCAAGCCCCCCCGAAATCATTCAATATTATATTTAATTCAGAAAATACGATTTAAAGAATAGTTTCGGAAAAGTAATTGTTTAAACCAATTATATTTGTTTAAACAATTAATAATGTTCAATATATTCTTTCTATACGCTATAGAGTCAGAAAAATAATTATATGTATTTCATTCAATTTAATTTTTTTAAAGTTATCGAAAAAAACTGCTTCAGCAAATCAAAATTGTTTAAAAAAATATAAATTTATTAAAAATTAAGAGAAATATATCAACATCATATAATTATTCAACGAAAAGTAGCATCGGATACCAATTTCAGAAAAAACTGGACATCTTTTGGTCAATTTTTAGATATGTTGAGAATACACAATGACTAATTCTTTAAATAATTACATGATGTTTTTAAAATTTTTTACTACTCCAAACAATGACAAACTATCACATTTAAATCAGAAAATACGATTATTTTTACATTTTTTAGGAATAAATAATTGTTTAAATAATTTATATTTGTTTAAACAATTAAAAATTGTTTCAAAAGTCATGGGAAATATTCAAATTATTCATTAGTAATTATTTGTATGAAAAAGACGACGGAAATAGCTAAAAAGTAACAATAATACGTAAAGATGTAATTTTTTGATTTTCGGGTCATATTTGGGGCGCTGTGGAGGGAGGGGGGTAAAGGTGGGTTACAATAAAAGTTATTAGTATGGTTTTATTTCATTGGTACTCCTCTTCAATCCCTAAAAAAGTCGGCACGTTTCGATCAAACCCTGAAGTATGAGTTCAATTTTTCGAAAATCCAAAATTTCCCCATGTTAAATAAAAAAATATATATAACCTAAAATATATGTAATATAATATAATACCCGTGTGGGGTTGCTGGTCCCCCATCGGGCGCCTCCCCAGGTTGCGGATAGGGGAACGCCACCCAGATATGGGTGGTACCGGGGAAATCAAATACCCGGGGCGGACAAAAAGCAGCTAGGGGAAGGAACCCCGAATTAAAACCAGCGATGAGGAAGTATGCAGAAAACAATATACCCCAAGGGAGTAGCAATCTCCCCACTGATTCCGATCGGGTTCCAGCCCCGGTGGTCAGTGCCGGTCAAAATGGCGCTGCTGTCGCGTTCAAATCGTGGTTGTGTTGCCCTGCTACATCAAACGCAACAGCTGTCCTAAATTTTTTTCCGTGTACTTATACAGAATTTGGGTTCTATTTAAAATTGACTATAGCAGGTGTTTTTTTTAACTTGAGACATCGAAATATCTCTGAAAAAAATATCCGTAATAAAAACTTTTCATTTTCGAGGGGGAAAAGCGATTTTGAAAAAATCCCCCCCTTCCCCCACTTCCAGGAGGCAGGGGGTGGGTTTTTTTCGCGGATCGTAAAAAAATTTTGCAATAAAACTTACGTATTTCATAAAGGAGAATCTGAATTTGTGATGAAAAATTGAGGTTCCTATTTGAAATTACAAAGTTACCTCCCCCTGCCTCCTGGAATAGGGGGGAGGGATAAATTGGTTCAAAGTCGCTTTTCCCCTCCGAAAGTAAGAAGCTTTTATTGCGGATATTTTTTCATAGGATGCGTATTTTTTCAGACATTTCGATGTCTCAAGTTAAAAAAAACACCCAGTATAATGATACTTATTTAACATTTATATTGTTTTCTCTTCAATCTTATTCAATGATTGTACTTTCCGTCCAATATATTATTGAACAATAGCTCATTTTGTTTATTGTAATATTTTTTACAATTCTGAGCTATTGCTTATTAATATAGCTGCAATTTCTTTGGAAAATTCAAATACAAGGATTTAAAATCATCGACCTCAGAAACCTACAATATTTACAAGATTTTATTGCAATCGAACATTTTTTTGAGCATTTTAATCACTGTATAGGATCCGACATTTGGTTTTTGACAATTTCAAAAACGGATATGAAATCAAGGACTTTAAAAAACCCATAACAAAAATTGTGTTGAAATTGAACCATTTTTCGAGTTTTTCACAACTTTTCATGACTCTATTCCAAAGGGCGACGGTCCTGCTCAACTTTTTCGCATCCCCGCCACCTGGACTGGATTTGTCGCGGGACAAAAATTTACCCCAGAAACCTATTTTCCTCTTACTGTGATTCCGTGGGACAAAATCAGTCCAGGTGGTGGAGATGCGAAAATGTTGAGCAGGGCCGTCGCGCAGTGGGCTAGAACCATGAAAATTTGTCAAAAATTCCAGGCATGGTTCCATTTCATTTGTTTAAATGTAGATAACAATATGATGGAAAATAAACGCGATAAAAGAACACATCAAACAACACATGAATTATATATATATATATATATACCTTAATAAGGGTGCTGTGTGAGCACCGAAACGTTGGTGAATATTATCCTTGCTTTTTTATTGTGATTTCAAAGTAATAAACATAAAAAAGACGAAAGAAATAAAAAAGTGAAGGAAGGGGATTTGGTTGATTGCCTTCTCATTTTTCTTTCCTCTTTATTATTTTTGTCCAAAGAAACAAATTTTTATTTTGTTTTCAGGAATTACAATAGGAGCATTTTGTATTTTTTGTCCAAATTTTATCGTAAGATTCTTGGTTTATTTTCAAGAATTTATACATTGACTTGAGTGTTGTACGTTAAATGGGATTTTGAATTTGATTTTAATCTAATTTGAGATTCTTAAATTTCAATTTAGTTTTAGTTACTCTGAAGTTACTTTTCGTTTTTTGTATATAATCTCCTATTAAGAAAGGTTTTTGAGTCAGTTATGGTTAGAAAATTCATCTCTTTTAGTTGAGGTTCAGCTGTTTTCTTGAAAAATCGTCGTTTTGGGTGAAATCGTTGAGAATTTATCCATTTTGATTGAAAATTCATACATTTTAATAAAAATCCAACCATTTTCTTTTAGTTGAAAAGTAAATTTTTATCGAAAATCCATATTTTACATTTGAAAATACAACTGCTTTGTAGAAAATTCTTCTGCTTAGCTTGAAAATGAAACAAATCACTGGACATTCTTTTCTTTCTAGTTTCAAAGTTCGACATTTCCTTTTTAAAATTGATCTCTTTTGGTTAAACAATCTTATATATTTTTATTGAAAATTAATCTATTTTGATAGAATTGGAATCTGATTTGGTTGACGATTCAGCTATTATGTTACAAATTTTTTTGTTTTGTTTTTGGTTGAATTCAACTGTTTGATTTCAAATTAAAAACTTTTTTTATTGAAATAATATCAACTATTATATTTCTCGTTGAGAATTCACCTATTTTTGTTAAAAATTCATGCATGGTGTTCCCTGCTTCAAATGACGGATAGGATCCGATAGAGTCAGATACAAAACCGGATAAAGGTGCGAATAGCCCACGTCGGATTTTATTCCTCCGCACAATGTAAAGCATCCTTCTAATTTGATAATTTCTTATAATCTCTAAAAATTTGAGGCCTGTAGAGATAACGTTGGATCAACAAAATTTCTTAACCAACGTTACCTTTGCCAAAACTACAATTTTAAGTTTTTGAAATAAAATATTATTCACTTTTTAGGCATGGAAACATTTTTGAATTAAAAATTATCGGTTTGGCTTGCCTTAGTGTGAATTTTGTTCAGGCTCAAATCTTCTGAAGAAGAATTATTGAATTTTTGATGGCATTTAATATGAAAGAAAGAAATATTCCAGTTGTCTCTCGTTTGGAGATTCTCTGAGCTTTGAGGCTTTGAATCATTTAAGAGCTACATCTTCAAAGTTTAAAGTTCTTTCAATTTTAGTTTAGATGCTTCAATCCAAAAAAAGTACCGTTCATGATTTTGAATTTTGAAATACAGGACAGCAATCTATGGATATTAAGCCTAAAAAATCCAGGATTTTAAAAGTTAACATCCAGATTGTAGGGCCTTATATCTATGAATCGCTGTCCCAAATCCTAGTTTTTATTTTACACTTACGTCGAATATGGATGAAACACACAGATATTAGAACTAGAATTCCAATAAGAAGATTCATTTTTTAATGGGCATAATTATATAGAGAAATAAAAACTGATTAATCAAGAACTCCGTGTGAGCAGTGGCCCGATAAAAGACTGCTATATGTATTATTAACTTGTAACTGACTTATTTATTAGATCGTAATGCTGTACATTATCTCCAAAATGAATTAAGTGTTAGGAGGGAGATTGTTCTTCCGTAATAGAAAAAAGTTTCCACATTAATATGATTTATTGCCCATAAAGGTTTCAGAAGCATTCACGAATACAAATTGCGTGTTAAAAATCGCATAGTAGTGCCAGTTAAAGCCAAACTTACAATAATTTTCCTTATCTTTTAAGTTGCTGTTCGCTCCGTTATCCTGTACGTAATAGGTGTCAATGATAAATAATTATAAGCCGAAAAGAAACTTTGGCGAAGTTGCCAATTTTTCTTAGAGAGCAGTTATATAAGACGCAGATTTGAAGAAATAATTTTTCAAAACTTTTTGGATTTTACACAATAAAAAGTTTTAAGCCCCAATTTTTGAAGAAGAACATCCGTTTTTCATTTGAAAAATTTTCCATATATAGCCTACGATGTCCTCTAAAAGTTATGTGAAAATAAAAATGAAAGCTCTTTTAGTTTTCGGGAAATAATCAAAATAGTACAAAAATGTTGACAAGAATAAATAAAAACGAAAATTAACATTTTAAGCCAAACAACGCCCGATACGAAAAAATTTCATGAAAAGGAAAACGTTGCTTTTCGAATGCCTTACAAGATTTTAGAGATATGAAAGGAAATTAATAGACAAAAATTATGCATTAAAAAAAGATCTACAAATTTGGTATGAACTACTTTTTGATGAAAAACGGATTTATTGTTTTATTCGTAAGAAACTAAATTAAAAATATTGAATTCTTGGACAAAAGATACAAGCTGTGAAATAAATAAATAGAAAGAAGTTGCTTATCCAAGAAAGAGATACAAAGTCATTAATAATTTGTTGATAGGACGCGTCCCAGGCGGAAAAATTATGTATAGTTTATACATAGTGTGAAGTATTATATATAATATTCATTTGTTTTATACATTTTTTATATGAAACAAATTAATATTATATATAATACTTCATGCTATATATAAACTATATATAATTTTTCACCTGGGGTAATTTTGGTTTGCATACTCTCTAAATTTCCTGGAGCGAAAATGTAACTCCAACTGTCGAGCGACTGTTATATCAACTCCGTTGGAGTCATGATGTCTGTCCTTCGGAGTCATAAGCTTAACTCCCTTCGTTGAAGTCACATTTTCGCTCCAAATTACAGTCAAAATCGGTCGACTCCAACTCTTGGAGTTCCTCTTTTGACACCAAATAGGAGCGGCCATGCGTACCACTCCAACGGAAGCGTGAGGTGACTCCAACGGAAGTGAATGTATCACTGTTGGAAATTTCTATAGCGATTTTACTATAAATATAAGGGAAACAATCTTGTAGTAAATTTAACATACCATTATCTCGTAGAATTAATGTACGTGTATAGTAAAGCAAAGTGCGTGAAAATTGAAAGTTCTTTGATGCTTTCAAATCTGGTCAAATATTCAAATATAACCTACAATTAATAGATTTAATACTTTCACGATGATTCATGATGATAAATTTAAATTTAAAGCTTTTTCGGGTTTCAATCGTGTAAAATAAAATTTTAATTATTATTTAAATAAATACTTGATTAAATTTAAATTTACAAGATTCTTCTTCTCCTTTAATGGAATGATTAATTAAATTTCATGATCATGCTTTAATAATTAATTCAATAACTGCTTTTATTATTATTTATATAATAATAAGAATTTGATTAAATAATTGAAATTGTTTGAACACTTTTTCCAATTTATGTTTTAATTTTAATATCAATCCCTTCATTTAAAATTTTATATTTATCTGATTAAATATATTCTCCTATTATATCAATTAAAAGTATTGGACATTAATGATATTGAAGATACGAAATTCCTGATTTTAAAAATGTAAATTTTGAATCTTTTATAATAAGAGATTTAGATAACTTAAATAAATTTCGATTATTAGATGTTGATAATCGTTTAGTTTTACCTATAAATTTACAAATTCGAATATTAGTAAGGTCTGATCATTTTATTCATTCATTCACTATTCCTTCAATGGAAATTAAAGTTGATGGGCTACCAGGGCGTATTAATCAATTAAATTTATTTATTAATCGGCCAGGTGTTTTTTTTGTCAATGTTCAAAACTTTGTGCGAATAATCATAGATTTATACCAATTGTAATTGAATCAACTAATTTAAAAATATGTTTAAATTGAATTAATTTAATTTAAAAATCATTAGATATCTTAATTTAAAATAATGATCTTTTAAATCATTTATAGTAATAAATATAAATATGTATACTTCTAATAAATAAAAAAGTTAGTTAATTTTATAACATTAATATATCATATTAAAATTATTAAATATTTAAATATTTTTTTATTTCTCAAATAAAATCTATAAACTGATTATTATTATTTTTATATTTTACAATTATATTTATTTTAACAAATAATTATTTAAATTTTTCTAATTATAAAAGATGCATATTTAATAAAATTGATGATAAAAATTTAAAATATATATAATTTAAATTTAAATGATAAGAAACTTATTTTCCGTTTTTGACCCTTCTAAAGAGTAAATTTTTCATTAAATTGATCAAGAATAATATATTTTATATTATTTTTACCGAGTTTACTTTGATTTACACCTTCTAAATATTTAGTTTTATTAAATCAATTATCAAATTTGATTATTAAAGAAATAAAAACTTCGTTAAATAAAGATCTAAATTTTTATAATTCATTGATATTTCAATCTTGATTTATTTTTATTATATTAAATAATTTTATTATATTATTTCCTTATATTTTTAATTCGACAAGACATATAATTGTTTCTATACCTTTATCAATTAATTTATGAATTGGATATATATTATTGCAGGTCATTTATTAATAACATTAATTAGACAATCTAGGAATAATTTAGGGTTGATTTTAATTATTTTAATAATTTTAGTTCAATCTTTATTAGTAGTTGAAGAAGTAGCAGTTTCTTTTATTCAAGCTTATGTGTTTTATATTTTGAGATCATTATATTCATCAGAAACTAATTAAAAAATGAAAATATATTTTTATAATCAACCTTATCATATTGTTACAAGAAGACCTTGACCACTTTAAATTTCACTAAGAAGATATATTACAATAATTGCTAAAATTAAAATATTTAATTATACAAATTATATATTAATAACATTAGGATTTTATATAATTATTTTGATTTCTTTCCAATGATGGCGTTAAGTAATTTGAGAAAGAACATTTCAAGGATTACATACCTTAAAAATTCGCCAATAATTAAGAATAGAAATATTTTTATTCATTCTTTCAGAATTATTATTATTTATTTTTTTTGTCCTTTTTTCATTCTGCCTTATCCTCTAATATTAAAATTGGAAGATTATGGCAACCTAAAAATATTAATACATTTATTCCTTATGAAATTCCTTTACTGAATACAATTATTTTATTATCATCTGGAGTTACTATTGTATGATCCCATCATTTGTTATTATATAGAAATAAATCTAAAAGGTTAATTGGAATATTATTAACAATTTTATTAGGATTAGGGTTTTCATTAATCCAATTATATGAATATAAATAATGATCTTTTTGTTTAAGAGATTCAGTTTACGGTTCATTATTTTGTATAATTACTGGATTCCACGGGCTGCATGTTATTATTGGAAGATTGTTTTTACTAGATATATTAATTCAAATATATTTTAACCATACTTCTTCTCATCATCATTTTGGATTTGAAGCTGCATCTTGATATTGACATTTTGTTGATGTAATTTGAATTATTGTATTTACAATAATTTATTGATGAATAGTGGGACCCTGCGGTGGTTGTTAACCTTTAGTTTTTAATTATATATATATATATTTATATATATATATATATGTACACAGTAAATTATTCAATCGGGAGAATCATCATCAAATTGGAAAATAAAGTGTTAATGCGACGAACATTTGCATGAAAAATTTGGTTTCAAAAACTTAAGAACTGAATTGAGAGATTGCTTTCAGAATTATTTCAGAATTTAAAACACAAAATTGAAAGCATAGTAATAATAAAGTAAATTTATGCAGCGACTTATCAATTCCGCATACCTCTAATTACAGAAAGTGACAGAATTAATTAAAAAACATTTTTTTTTCTAATGCAGCGACAGTTTTGGAGTTTTAGTTTTTGTATTTTGGAAAATTTAAAAGTAATTATCAACACAGTTGACAAAGTAGCACGGAAATTTATACTATTAATCAGTATATTTTCTGGATTTTTTATATGTTGAAACATATCAATACAAATATTAAAAAATGTTATCTTTCGAATTGTGCCGTCCAAGGTAAAAGGATACATAAGTCATATTGTCGCTAAGGTCGCCTTTTCCATTGCCAGGTCCAAGAAATTAACATGGAACCGCAAAGTCACTTGTATCTTTTTACCTTGGACGGCAGAATTATCTCAGGGCGTCTACTCAAATTCTGTAAAGAAATCCCGGACAATTCCAGGTTTTTTCCAGGTATCTATAGATTTATCCAAGGTAAAATTTCCCTGAATAAGGAGCCACTTAAGTATTAGGTATCATATTTTTTGGAGAAATTCTGATCCTACATCCCTTCAAAGTATTACATAATATTAAAAAAAACCTTTCGGGATATTTTTCTTCTTTTTCTCTGTCCTTATAAATATAAAAATGTGCAGGAACGGTATAATTTTCATGTATAAAATCCAAGATAAAATCAAATGATTATAGTTCTTTAATTCATAAAAGTAACTTCATAAAAGGACAATATATTTCTTAATAAAGAAAGTTTCTAGGAAAATTATAATTACTACTAAAAAAAATACAATTCTTGACAAAAAATGCCCTTGACATATGGGAATGTAGCCCTCTTGAGCCCGAGAGAAAAATCAGCTTCCTCATTTTTTCAATAAAATTTGTTTTATTATTTTCGTTGTTACATACAATTCAGAGAATATTCACATATTAATATTTTCGATAAAATATATTCAGGAATTCCGGTCGAACATCCTGAAAAATGTGCAATTATATCAGGCAAAGATTTCGAACATTTCACTTCAAAATTAAGATGAAAAAAATATTTATTAATTATTCATTATTGAAAGTAATTGAAATAAAATAATAATCATAGTAATGTGAAACTCTGAATTTTCAACACAATTTCAAATTTTCAATTTTTTACTTACTCTTAGAGCAAATGTGGAACGTAATTTAATTTCTTATTAGGTATCACGACTTTTCAGTGTCTAAGTTCCGAAGGAAATAATCCTGTAACAATCTTTTCCGCTTGAGCGAAAACCGGGAAATGACTGGGAATTTTTTGAGACCGGGAAAAACCGAGAAATGACAGAGAATTTTACAAATTTTTAGGAGAACAATCTTCAAAATCAGTTAGAATATTGAAACTATCATATTACACGATATAATTCAATTAAAAATAAGTTCGATTTCAACTTTTTTTTTTAAATGTCAAGATCAATTGTTAACTGTTTCGATTGCTACATTATTTAGTTTACAACGCTCAATTCTAAAATATTCAACTTAAAAATTTTCACAATTTAGGTCTTCATTTTTAAACGTAAATTTTTGATTGAAAGAATTTGAAAATTCAGTTTTGAAGACTTTAAAAACGAAGAATTAAAAGTGTTTGAAATTTGAAATTATTTCTTCAAAACGTTCTAAGTTGATCAACTGTAAATATAAATTAATTAATGATTTTTGAAACTGAAATGTAGCTCGAGTGTTAAAAATTACACAATAATTATTTTACAATACGATTCTAAAGCTGTTCAAAATTAAACAATTTACAGATTTCAACGTTGAAAATTCAACTTTTCGAATACAAAGCCTTAAGTAACAATTGAAAATTATTAATTTGGAACCACCAAAATTGGAATGAATAAAATAAATTTTGGTATTTGATTTTTTCCCCGATTGCAAGAGGAACTTTTTGGTTAAAAATTTTTATTGAGTCGATGAATGGGAAGTATTGTATTTTATATTTTTAAGGTTATTATTGAGTTAGAAAGACCCTCCTACTAGAAAAAATAAGTTCAAAAAGTAGTTAAAATGAAGAAGAGAAAATAACTGGTTTTTGAATTTTTATACTTTTCGAAAGCTTGGGTGCCAACTTATATCATTGCTTCGTTTTTCTTATTGACCAGGAAAATTGAACAAATAAGAGGGAAAATAATTTTGTATTGAAAATGATAAATAACATGTTCAATATTAAGTCCATATTACCTATGCCAAGAAAAGAACCCAATTTCCTTATTCACCTCCGTAGGTCTTTCTGCACTTTGGCTGCTATTCGGACCCTTTAAGCGAGCATCAGTGATTTGAAGTGGTCAGTCCTACAGCAAGATCGAAACAACTTTCTCACAAATTGTAAAGAGGATAGAGACTATCATTTCTTCTCGGAGAAAAATTTCAGGATTGTCTAAAGATTCCACATGATGCCCAGATACTCTATCAAACGACTTGGCACAAGAATTTATTTTGAAAAATTTACTTTGCATATCAGAAAGTTAGAAGAATGCAGTGCTTCCAAAACTCTCATCACTCTTATTTTACGTCGACTTTCTAACAAATGCTAAGATTTTTAAAAGGCAAGAAAAGCACTCGAGAGGCTAAAGGCCAGATAGTTTAGCAGCGAGTTTCTTTTTTGTAGTACAAGACTAGATATTGTATGAAGTCCTCTATGATTGGGATATGTGAGCGAGCTTCCGAAAGATCGTTTTCACTGAGAAGTTTTTCTTCCTAGGGGAACCTAAAAATTTCAAACGAGTTATCAATTCAAGTTTTTCAGCTGACCCTTGGAATTCTCTTTGATCCTATGAGTTAAACATATTTTACATTTCTTCCTCTACAAAAGCCTGATGATCTAGTAGTATCTTAGGGCTTTTGTGATGTATCATATTACCCTCGATTTTCTTTTTTTCCTGATTCAAGGTGAACGAACACACCCTGAATATGTCAAGGTTTGAAAATAAAAATAATACAGAATCCGTCATGTGCTCAGAATAATGCACTCAATTTATTTGCATTGAAAAAAGGTTTCTTTGAGAGTGGGACAGTAGCAAGGTAGTATAGTTCTGAACTAAATTATTTGATAAGCACGGCCTCATGAACTAAATATGGCCCGTTTTCTTTGAAAAACAGATTATTTATAGCATCCTCTTCTAATATTGGTTCAATAACATTGGCAATGCCGTCATTGATCTGTCCTTTAACTCTTCCAAGTTGAAAATAAAGATCGGCTCTAGGAGCCATGAGTGGAAACAAATAACCTCTTACGACCTTTCCAACGACGCAATTATTCACTACTCCCACTTTATTATGTATCTCATCGAAAGGCCAAATTCCATGTTCAAAAGTTTCAAAATATTCAACATTGTGAAGTAGAATCGGAATAGGATGAACTGCGTCGTCTTTATGCTTCCCAGCTAATTCTGAAAAAAGAAAGTTTAAGTAAGAAATTAATTATTTTATTTCTTACTCAATTAATTTAATAACGAATAGACTAGATTCTATTTCGAATATATGCAATTGATACATTAAAAACAAAATTAAAATCAGTCCCAGAAGATATTGGCAAACACCGTTCAGGAAGTTGTACCTGTTTACAATCTTTCCCATTTTTGTAAATCCGTGTGTAATATTTCTTAATTAATTATTGAATTTTCTGCGGTCTTTCTTCTAAGTGTTATTTTTAGTTATCGCGTATCAGTCATTTACACCTTGATTGAGAAAAAATTGCACACATAAAAAATGCTTGTATTTCAAACTATGTTCAAAGTAATGCAAGATATTCATAACCCTGAACACACAAGATAATATGGTATAACATGGCAAAATGTACAAATAATGAAAACGGTATTTAAATATTTGGGTATCACACACTTGAATTTATGATAAATATTATATTTACCAATCGGATTAGGGAAAATAAAGAAAACGAAAGAAAGAATGCCAACGATTGTCCGCATTTTCTTTAAATGAAGAAAACCTTCTTATGCCAAATTTCACAAAAAGTTTAAACTAAAACAAGGTCTTTGAAGTGTTTCAGTCAAATATATTTTTGGAGTTCTTATCTCATTTATCAATAAACATTATTTGCATTTCGCAATACGCTTATCTCACACTAAAGCCGATAAGGTAGTTCAGATTCTAGTACGCCACTATTAGTATGCTATTATTATGGAAAAGAGAAAAACAAAGAAGGAATGAAAAATGATGAATTGAAAGTTTTATATAAAATAGATTACTCAAGTGTATCATCCCTTCTCGAAAAAATCTTTAGTCACGAGATATCGCATACATTGTTTTCAAAAACCTTATGGCTTGCGACACTGCGCGAATATGGCTTGTTTCTCCGGGTGAACGTGCACCAAAGAAGGCCAAGGTGGGTCTGTCGGCCAGCAAGGTCATGGCCACAGTTTTTTGAGATGCACGCGGTATCATTCACATCGATTACCTTCAGAAGGGTAAGACGATCAATGGCGAACATTATTCAGAGCTTCTGGACAGATTCGATATTAATTTGAAGCAAAAAGGACCGCATTTGTCGAAGAAAAAAGTGCTGTTCCATCAGGACAATTCAAGGGTGCATACGTGTGTATTCACGATGGCAAAAATCCATGAATTGGGATACGAACTGCTACCTCATCCTTCATATTCTCCAGATTTAGCCCCTGCGACTATTTCCTGTTTCGAAGCCAGAAGTAATGGCCGGGCGGTAAGAGATTTGGGTCAAATGAAGAGGTCATCATCGAAACAAAAGGCCTATTTTGAGGGCCTTGAGAAAACTTATTATTTGGAAGGATTAAAAAAAATGGAAAAACGGTGTACTAAATGTATCCAGCTAAAAGGAGATTATGTTGAGAAGTAAAACGCTCATTTGCCGAAAAAAAATCTTTTCGTCGAAAAGTCACTGACTTATCAAACATCCCTCGTGTCAACCCCATAAGACTATTTTATAGGGTCCGAAGAAAATCCGACAATTGAAAAATTAGGTTTTGTGAGTTTTTTGCGCTATTTATGATTTTTTCGCTTTTTTTTATAAAATAAGTTGTTTCTAGTACATGACATTATACTTTCTACTGATAAGTAGATGTTTATAATAAGAGCGTACCCTCTCCACCTGGAACCAGCGCTGGGCAGCATCTACGAAAGGAAAGTGGACGAAAAGACTCATTAGGGACGTAAAAATCTGGGTAAAACGAGAGCAGGGGGACGTAAACTTCAACCTAACTGGGACGTAAACTTCAAACTGACTCAATTCCTTAGTGGGCACGGGATGATCTACGCATACCTGTACAAAATAAAGAAAAAGGACACACCGCAGTGTATCTAATGTCCAGGGGAAGTGGTCGACAATGTCGAACACACTTTCTTTGAATGTGATAGATGGGCAGAGAGCAGAGAAGCAGCTCAAGAGGAGATCGGTGAAAATATCACAACAGAAAACGTTGTGGCACTGATGCTAGGTTCACAAAAGAACTGGAACATAGTTGCGGGATACTGCGAAAGAGTTCTCCGCACCAAAAAGAAAGAGGAGACTAGAGTCACTAGAGCTCCATAAGATTTAAAATTACCCAAGGGTGACGAAGGCCTGCGAGCCCGAGAATAGACACCTGTCCCTTCTACCGAGGACGACGCGTGCACCCCTGAAAAACCAGCTGAGGTTTTTAAATGTGTGTACCAATAATGAGATTCCCTTACAGTGTCGAAGGCCGGCGAGCCCGAGAAGATACGATTGTCACTGCTGCCGAGGACGATGCGTAGAACCAGAGAGAGACTCAACTGCAGATACAAAGCAGGTAAATATGGAAGACAACGAAGTGCGTTGTAGAAGTCCAAAACACTTGTCCCCGCAGTAATGCGAAAGCGGATCCGGGGCCAAGAGTGGGCAGGCTTAAAGGAATTCGTTTAGTGGGCAAGGCTTCGGTCAGTCCCACACTCACCTTTGCTCCTTAAGGATTCGTCCCTAAAGTTCGAATGTGGTTAGTGCATAAAGAATTTGCAATTCTCCTTAAAAAAACTACTACTACTACTGCTACTACTGTTACTACTGCTACTACTGCTACTACTGCTACTGCTACTACTGCTACTACTGTTACTACTGCTACTACTGCTACTGCAACTGCTACTACTACTGCTACTACTGCTACTACTGCTACTACTACTGCTACTGCTACTGCTGCTGCTGCTACTACTACTGCTACTGCTGCTGCTGCTGCTGCTGCTGCTACTGCTACTGCTGCTTCTGCTGCTACTGCTACTGCTGCTGCTGCTTCTGCTACTGCTGTTGCTGCTACTGCTGCTACTGCTACTGCTGCTGCTACTGCTGCTGCTACTGCTGCTGCTACTGCTACTGCTGCTGCTGCTGCTGCTGCTGCTACTGCTGCTACTGCTGCTACTGCTGCTGCTACTGCTGCTGCTACTGCTACTGCTGCTACTGCTACTGCTGCCGCTACTGCTACTGCTGCTGCTACTGCTACTGCTACTGCTGCTGCTACTGCTACTGCTGCTTCCGCCGGTTCCGATCGGGTTGAAGCCCCGGTGGCCGGTGCTAGTTCCACGGATTTTGGGGGGAACCAAAGTTACTTTGATCGCAGCGTTTGTGAGGAGCTTGGCGGCCCACTGGACGTCTTTTTATAAAAAGCTGCGGTCGGCTTTGCCCTCCGGTGTGGGGCAAAGCCGACGAAATACAGCTTGTTAGAAATAATGAAATTATTAAATCATTGTTTTATTCATGTAAATAATATCTACTTATAGAAATATGATATACAATAATGTAGGACTCGAAATAAAAAAAATGGATCAATTCTACATCTTATTAACTATAAAAAAATCATTGACTGTTAGCTGGTCGGCGCTGCCCCTCCTTATCCTACCAGTTATTTGTTAGATTTTGATCCTACTTCGGATCAGAAACATCATTATATTTTACTTTTAGATTTTTATAAATTAAATTAATGGTTTGGACGACAGTCGTCCACAAGTTCTGTTTTAAAATTCTTTAAGATTGGGCGATGCACGCTTAAGGGAGATGCATCGATTTCTTCTCGTGTCATCTCGTCGATTGCGCCACTCTCCATGTTTATTTTCACGCGTTTTCCGCTCTGATAGCCAGAGCGATATCTTATTATATAAATTCCACGAAGATTTTTATTATTTCTATCGAATATTGCAAAAATGTCACCATTAGACGTTGATAATACCATTCTTTCTTCGGTTGGCATCGGCTCAAAAGTCTGATATGGTCCTCTTAATTGAATTGGTTTATTGCGAGGAAAAGTGTATTTTCGAATTTCGAATCGCAGGTTCGGATTCGTGTTAGGAATAAGCCGAATAAATCTAACTTGTTCAAGTTTATATCCAAGTACATGTAACGAAGAATACTTGGCAGGAGGAGATCTGGACCTGATACGAAGTTGAGGCACGGTAGGAGGAGGAGAACTGACCGTAGAGCCCGGAAAATGAGGTCTGGCAAGAGAAACAGGCCTTTCAGGAGAATGATGCCTATCGGGAGAATAAGAAGGTCCGGAACGAGGAACGCACGGAATAGGGTCACCATTGGGCAAACACTCGAACATTGAACTCAACTCTGGAACAAGAAACAAGACTTAGGAATTAGATAGGACATCCGACATTAGAATTATATTAGATTAAAAGGATTAAATTTTCCTTTTTTATCCTCTCCCGGATTCTTATGGGATTCTATTAATTCAGGCATATTTGATCGTCAACATAATTTTTTTTGTCGATGGGATTCTAAAGAATTCCAAAGAATTTATTGCGAATTCCCAAGAATTCTGGGTTCATTCCAACAGGTTAAGGCCCTTTATCAGAATATGTAATTGGTTCGGCATTTTTAGGCCGGGTTCCAAGTATTTAAAAAAAAATAAATCTAACTGGGTTAAACTATTATTATTTATGTAAACAATTGTTTCCCCCTGTAAGTCGTAAGAATTGTGAAAAGTTATTTTCTGGAATTAACGAAACATGGAACATATTTATTGAGTAATACATTTTCCTCACGATATTTAGTACTTTTTAAAAAAGCTTCTATTTGATTAAACAATTTTCTCCCGTAAATCGTGAAAAAATATTCCGAATGGTAAAATTAGTTTTTTTTACATAACCATATTTTGAAGCACACATATTTGTAATTGTTATTATCTGGAATTAATGACACAATTAACGGATGCTGCGAATAATATGTTTTAACGGATATTTAGCAATTTTTGTTTCCAATTTTCATTTCTTTAAACAATTTATAAATTTCCTATAAATTGTGAATAGTTATTTTTACTGCAATTAATGACACCATCCACGATTGTGAAGATCAATATGTTTTTGTTCAATATTTTTTACAATTGTGTAAACATTTAATAATGAGTGACTTTTGCGCCTTTTCACAGGTTCAAAGAATTAAATGAAATTGCTCGAATAAAAGTATAGTATTTTTTTCTCTTACAATTACTTATCTGTTCTGTTTTATTTATTTAATTACGGCCACAATAAATGAATACGTACTTAAAAGATGTACATCAGTGCTCTTCATTCGATGTGCCTTATACAAGATGATGCAATTTTCAATATTTTCTTTTGCAATAGTTTAATTCTCAAAATATTAAATTAAAATATATTCGATGCTTTTCATTAACATTTGCAAATTCTTCAATTTTGAACGGTGGCAGTGACATTTTCAATTTATTTTCTGTAAATATTGAGCACGATTAAATATTTTATGATTGATGAACATTAGGGTGGTCTAAAAATGCATTGCATTTTTTTTTTCGAAATTCGAACATTAACACGTGCCAACAGGCTTCATCGAAACGTGCCAACTTTTTTAGGGATTGAAGAGGAGTACCTATGAAATTAAACCATACTAATAACTTTTATTATCAACCCACCCTTATCTCCCCTCGTTAATTTTAATGATAAAAGGGGACACATTATTTAAACTCTCATTCCTACCTATTGGTTGTGCATCCTGAGTCTCTGATGTAGTAGGCTGTACAGCTTCCGTAGACCAGGATGGAACTGCGATTGGTTCAGGTATTAATACAATTTTCGATGGAGCTTGGATTTGTTCAGTCCTGGTGTTTGATGTTGAACCACCACCGTACTGGATTTCTGTTGGGATTTTTTTTATTACTGGAAAAGAAAATAATAATTTTTCAAATCTTATTTATGTTTGTCAAAAAAAAAGTTCAGAAAGAAAAAAGAGTTATATAAAGTTAAATTACCTTTTTTCTTCCTCGCCGATTTTTTATTTTCTTTCTCCTTTTTTTTTGCTTCATATCCTCCTCTTTCCTTTTCTTCACCTCTTCCTTCTTCTTTTTCTGCTCCTCTTCTAGACGTAATTTTTCTTTCAATGCCTCCTGTTTTACTTTCTGTCTCTCCAAACGCTCTTGCTTCTTATAATCTTTATAAATATCTTGATTTTGTAGAAACACTGCCTCTTTCTTCTCTTGCATCCTTACTTTCTCCATTTTCTTGAGATAAGTACCCCTTTTTTTCATTCTTTTTGCCTCCATTTTTGTTTGCTGTTCTTTTTCCTATACAGATTTTCTCTATTGCTGAACAGAATTTCTTAACTTTTGTTGCTGCTGTTTATTTTTCTTTACCTTCTCTGCATTTTGTGACGAAGGAATGAAATCTGCGTCATTGTCAGCATCACTTGCAACAACCTTATATATTTTTTCCACTTTTTTCATTCGGGGGTCCTCTGAAGTAGGATCCTGATGTTTCCTCTTTTTTGGGTTTCTTTAGCCTTTGCCCAATCAGATTCCAACTGAAGTCTAATACTATGATAGTATCCTGCATCTGATTTCATTTGACTTTTTGATTTTGTAGCCTGGATTCGTTCTGAAATAAAAACGAAAAGGGAGCATGTATTTCCTATCTCGTGAATATAATATAAACAAAATTACAAAAAATATATGTGACAGCTTACATACTTACAAGGTTATTTAACTCATCAATTTTTGAGTTGGTGTCTCTTTGAAGCTCCTCATATCTCCTTAACGTCATAAGTATAGGGATATCATCACCTCTCACAGCGGCTTCATCTGCAACACCGGCAAGACGACCAAAAGTGTCACATTTCGAAACGAAACCCTGAATGCCACATAGAAGCATTGCTCGATCATCCTCCTGCTGTTGAGCGCTGATAATGTCGTCAACTTGTTTGTTCACAGACATTTTTAATAAAATTAGCTACTCATCTAAATTTCGTCTCGTCACTATTACAATTGTTAATTAATAATAATAATAATTTGATGAGACATGAGTGTTGTCTACATATGGATAAAATGTGTTTAAAAAAATGTATAGAACGTATCTAGACTTGTTTTACTCCCACCTTTATAGCTATCATAACTATCCCTTCCCCTTTTATATAAAAACCCTGTATGACCAGTCAAGAACTACACAACTTCTCTGAATCTTTAGAGCATAACATACAATGTCGCAAACTATTGGTAATGTTCAAAAAGTTATTGAAAATTTTTCTTCAACTACTGCTAGTACTAGGTCTAAAAAAAGAGTTCATATGTCTGAGGTGGAACCGTCAAGCAAGTTGAACAGGCATCTGATTTTTACTACACTCTACATGCTCAATAACTCCTGTAGTAAAAACGCAATTGTTGGGTTCGAAGTGCAGTCAGACGGCAGTTGTCAACCCATTATAAAAATTGTGTCCAACAAATTACAAGGAATCACTTTTGGGGCAACAACATGGTCCAAATTGCAGGAGCAGTTTGATGTAATAAGTGCTTACTTTGAAAATGAGGGATATTTATCATCAGACAAAGAGCCACTCAATATTAACGATTCCAAAGTCAAATTCACGACGTTCTTCGGGGAGAAAACTACTCTTTTTGACAAAATAGCTTCTCCTGATTGTGAAAATAGTAAACATGATGGAGATTCTTGTGAAAACAAGAAAAAAAAAGTTTTTGTGCCTGCAGTAGCTATGAAGAAAGCTAGTATCATTGGTTTGAAAAATATTATGTTGTGTGCGAATGAGTATTTTGGTATGCTTCAAGCTTTACGCATTTTAGTAAAAGATTGTATGTCTCGAACTGTACAATTATTAACCGAACATTGTATTTCTATGAAAATAGCCAAACCATCCGAGAATTTTATTTTTGAGTTAATGAATCATGAAAAGTGTGACGAGTTTAAAAATGTAATGTATGAATATATGTAAAAATACAAATTTTCAAGTACCATGAGCATTAATGATGGTTATTTTATTGTTTTAATCGTTAGAAATAGTATGGAGAACATAAAAAGAATTAAATATATTGAAAAACAACAGTCGAGATGAAGAAGAAATGAAATAAGCAAAGTTTTGATTAGAATGTGCCCACTACTCGGGCAGATTTATTCATTGTTAATGTTATTTTTTAAGAATAAAACAAAAACTAAGCCTCCTATCAAAAAATGACCAATAACGAATTTGCAGATCTTTTTTAAATGCACAATTTTTCTTGAATCATCACTTGTCGTATTTTGCATAGCTTGAACGTGAAATTAAATTTTTTATTTTTTTTTGTGTAATAAAAATGTGGATTTTCGATTTTACAAAAGAATTCAAAAAGTCGATACGATGATCTTGTAGGGCGTGCGAAAAGAAGCATCTTTTGGTCGTCACTTTCTTTCGTACCGTGCGTTATTTGGCTGAACATGTTAATTTTCGTTTCACCTTTTGCATTTTGAAAATTATGTAACTGTGAAAATTTTCATTTTATCGAAAAATGTCATGGAAATAAATTGTTTCGATTTTCGAATACTATTAACGGCCACACACATAATTTTCAAATTAAGAAATTAATGGTCTCAACAATTTTCAAGATTCGCTCACTTTTTGAATTTTTATCCAAAATGGCTTGCTGAAGAACTTGTCCTTGAGTTTAGGAGACCAAAAAAGTATACCAAAGATCAATCCAATCGGACAATTCTTTTGAAATTTATCATCCACGCAGACAGACATACAGACAGACACGTTCGTGAAACCTATTTTTTGGGTTCGGGGGGTCTCAAAACGTGGACATTTGATAAAAACCGGGGTTTGAAATTTTACACAAATCTAATACCTTCTCTGGATGAGAATGTAAAAATACAAATTTTCAAGTACAATGAGCATTAATGATGGTTATTTTATGTTTTAATAATTAGAAATAGTATGGAGGACATGAAAACAATTTAATATATTGAAAAATCACACACGAGATGAAAAAGAAATGAAGCAAGCAAAGTTTTGATGAGAATGTGCCCACTAATAGGGCAGATTTTTTCACTGTTAATGTTATTTTTGACGAATAGAACAAAAGCTACGCATCCTTTCAAAAAGTGACCAATAACAAATTTGTACATCTTTTTTGAATGTACAATTTTTGTTGAACCACCATTTGTAGTATATTGCAGAGTTTCTCCGTGAAATTAAATTTTTTATCATTTTTTGTATAATGAAAATGTGAATTTTTTATTTTTCAAGTGAATTCAAAAAGTCAATACGATAATCTTGTAGGGCGTGCAAAAAGAAACATTTTTTTGGTCTTGACTTTTTTTTCGTGCTGTGCGTTGTTTGCCTGAAAATGTTCATTTTCCTTTCTTCTTTTGGATTTTGAAAATGCTGCAACTCCGAAAATTTTAATTTTATAGAACAATGCCATGAGAATAAATTGTTTGAATTTTTGAATACTGTGATTAGACGCACATATAATTTGAAAATTGTGAAAAAAATGGTATCTAAACTTTTCAAAATGTGCTCACTTTTTGAATTGTTATCCAAAATCGCTGGCTAACGAACTTGACCTTTAGTTTAGGAGACTAGAAGAGTATACCAAAGACCAATAGAATCGGACAAATTTTTCACAAATCTGATACCTGCTCTGGTTGAGAATGTAAAAAGGTACATTCACTAATAAAAATTATGATTCAAGTTTCAACGTTTTTTTGAACAACATTTTTAAGGACGAAGTGCTGTACTTTAGGTAATTTATAATAATTGTGACATTGAAAACATTACTTTAGCCAACTTTGTACAATTAGTATGATTTATTCATAAACATTCAAATAATAAAAAGCATAATACAAGCCAACTTTGAAATTTCCTTTGTGCCTTCACAAATTGGCAGTGTGAATAGAATAAAAAATTATAATTCCCTAAATATGTTTCAAAAAAGCACTACAAATTTTGTGACAGATTGCTTTTTTACATTTTCATACTCGTCATAAATATTAAAACGTTTTGCGGACTTGCATTCTATACCCTATACAGTCAGCCAAATAATTTTATGTATTCTATTTTATATTATTTTTTTACAGTTATCGAAAGAAAACTGCTTGAGCAAATATAAATGGTTTAAAGAAATAGAAATTTATTAAACATCGGAAGAAATGTATCAAAATTATGTGATTATTCAACAAAAAGTAGCATAGGATACCAATTTGAGAAAAAAGTTGACATCTCTGGCTCAATTTATTTCTGAACATTTCTCATGAATTCTGACTTTTCCTGCCGATTTCTGTCGAGAAACGTAACAAAAGTGGTCAGAAATGGTCAGAAGTCCTGACTTTTTTTCTGAAGATTCCTGACTTTTTTTTAGTAGGGCAGTGATATTATTGACAAGAAATCTTATATTTATCCAATTCTTCTTGAAAAATGTTCCTGAATTAGAATTAATTAGTATGTAATAACTTGAATACATTTTCGGAGAAGATACATATAAGAACGATCTTTGTACTTTTTTTTATGTTTAAAAAGTATTGGCTACAGTGATTCCAGATACATTGCTTTAAACTGTAAGTACAATTAATTAAATTTGATTTTCAACTTTCACAAAACAAGTATGAATGACTCAAGTAAGAATTTAAAAATTCAATACTCTATAAATTAAAATGGCAGTTTCAAGATTTCAATTCAATTTTTGAAGGATCAGCTAACTGGTCAGCTACTTTTCTGTAAACAATATTTTAGAAAGTCTAATTCTGTGAAATAATGAATAGTTTATTGAATAAACAAGGAGTTATAAAACCAATTTTAATTGAAATTTCGTAGTCTTATGAATGTGTAAATTATTTATTCTTTTATAAAAATACAATATTCATATTTTATTTTGAGATTTGACTTCTTTGCGTCATAAACATAAATTACTTATGATTTATTTACTTACTTTCGTTTTCATTCTGGAATCTTGGAATATTGGAAATTGCTCGATGCCTGCGAACGTGACGAGTACTTTTCACTTTCGGCATTTTTGATAATTTAAATCGCACTTAATAAATAATAGGGACAAAATCACAAAAACACTCGCCAACATAACCTCAAACCAACCTACTACTACCAGGTTTTAAAATACCTTTAATCACTTCAACACTTCTAAAATTCCTAGATATCACTTTAACTGACCCAAATTTATCCTAAAAACTTGAAAAATCTTCAAAAATTAAAAAAATTTCCTTAAAAGATATTCTGTATTTTTTCTCGAAATTTTTCGAAATCTTTTGAAATGTTCTAAAATCTTTTTAAATCTTCTCCAAAAATTATTTTTCAAAAACAAAAAATCCTTTAAAAATTGTATATGAATCTGTAGAATATTGTTTAATGGAAACCCTTCAAAATTTGTTGTTCGAAAAGCTTAACATACTGATTGCATTCTGTGTGAATATGACTTTTAGTGGATGTTTTCAGTTTTTTTTTTGCTGAGATTTCAAAAAATGTTGAACAAAATATAGATTTCTTAAGATCTCGAAAGAAAGCGATTCTTAAGAATTTTGAAAGATTTACAGAGGATACAAACAATTTCTTAAGTTTTCTAAGAAAATTTAGAATGATTTTTTTATATTTAAAAATCAATTTTAAGATAATATTTAAAAAGATTTCAAGATAATACAAACATTTCCTTACAGTTCCTGGGAAATTGAAAATAATTTTTTATTTTGGATAATTATCTTTAATCGAATATTCAAAAACGTTTTACAACATTTAAAAAACGTTTAAAAAATTGTCAAAAAAGATTCTAAAAAATTTTAAGGCAATTTTTATAATATTGCACAGTGTAAAAAAAATCAGGAAATTTTTTTTGAAATTTGTTGTTTTTTTAGCAGAAAATTAATTTTGTAGGTTAAAAATTCATCTTTTTGATTGAGGGTTGAACTTTTTTTTTGAAAATTCGTTATTTATTGGTTGAAAAATTAACTATTCTTACAACTTACTTCGGATTTTTTTTCTCGGAATTTATACAAATCTTTTGAAATGTTTTAAAATCTTTTTAAATTTTCTCGAAAATTAATTTTTGGAAACAAAAATTATTTTTAAAATTTCCTATGAATCTTAAGAATATTCTCTTGAAACCATTCGAAATGCTCAAAAAGTTTCTAAACTTGCTGTCCGAAATCTTTAAAAATCTACATTTTGTTTTAATTCTTTTTTAAATCTCTTGTAGTCGAAAAATATTTTTTAATCTTTTGATTACTTTTAAATGTCTCTTAAAGCTGCTCGATTTCATTTGAGAGTCTAATTATAACTCAGTAAGTTTTTTATTATTTGTTTTATAAAAAACATAGAGGATCGGGAAGTCATAGGAATTTTGAAAAAAGTTGTGGAAAAACTGGAAAACTCATGGAATTTAAAAAAAATACTAGATTTGTTTTATTCACAGGTTAACTTAAACGACTATTAATCAAAGCCTTAACAATTATTTTAATACATCACGCGAGAAATGGTAGAAAATTAAAAATGTGTAATGAAAATTAGTTTAACTATATAACTAGATTCATCTAGTTAGCCCAATTAGACATTTTTCTCCGTCTGGCCACAACTAAAACGGTTGTGCTATTTCGCCGGGAGCGGATACCATTTTCTGGAATGGTAGCCTCTCCCCGTGAAATGTTGCGGTTATCCTTATAACAGCCATCCCTGAAAATGAAACTGGCCTCCAGTGGAACCGCGTTAAATCACATTTATGGCCAGTGGCCACGTCTCACGACCCATAAGATGAGAGGCCACAGGGTATGATGAAATCACACTGATGGGCCGGAGAAACCCTCGTTTGTCTTGGGCACACAGTGACCCAAGAATGACAGCTCTATGCATCCATCTCCCACGTGGATCGGCATGTTTTTGTTAATAAAGATGAAGCAATATATCATTATTTGTTTCACGTAAGTGGTAAAAAGTTGATTGGAGCAAGTAGGTATTAAATTTTATATTGCTGTTAGTAAAAAATGTTATCTTATTATCAGGTCATATTTATAAAAGTGTAATGTGGTTGAGAGTGTGAGGGGGGTTTAATTGTGAAACGGGGTGGGGGAATAGGCGGAGAGCAAGGTGGGGAAAATGGGTACTTAGGTGATGGGGGAGCGGTATGCAGAAGATGAAATTAATTAAGGGATGAGGATAAGAAGGGAGATGTTATAAGGTGAATGAGAGAGGGATCTGGCGGAGATGATTTTTTGCTTTAAAATTGGTTCGAAAGTTGTTTGAGAAGATGGATGGGTTAGGAGGTACGAAAGGAGGATGAATATGAAGGTGAGAGGCGGTATAAGATTGGGGGAGTGCTGGGTATGGGGATTTAGGGTAGTGGTGGAAGGTGACGTGTGGATAATGGGTAATAAGGGGTGAGGGAGTGTTATATAGAAGGAGGAATGAAGGGTTTGGAGATGAGATGAGGGTGAGAGGCCAGATGAGATAATGGGAGGTCGAATATATGAGGGATTGGGGGGGGGGGGGGCCTGAGGAAGATGGTACAAATTTAGTATTTTTTATACATTTGTAGAAAAGGTAGTGGGTGTTTTTTGCAACAACCGTGCAAGCAAGTAATTTTCGAGTTTTTTTTTACACTTTATCACCAAATTTTCTATCCCCTATGATAGTTTTCAGAAAAAATTGAGTTTAATGTTTTAAAAAGAATTTTGAAGAATAAATTGTAGACACACAAACAAAAAATAATATTTTTAAGAATATTTTTATTTTACCAATGTGAAAAGTTACTTATCTCTGATAAGCGCATGCGCGTCCGTTGTGTCGATTCGCAAAATGGGTGTGTTGCAAAGTACGCATGCGCCAATATTATTATCGCACGCAGTTTGCCAAAAATATATTATTATAAGCACACAGCCGTGTATGTATAATAGTATATAATAATATAGATAATTATTATTATCGCCCGTGTGCATACTGCATATACATATAAATATACATTGAAAAGCATATATGCCAAGTTTATCAAGTTTCCACATGCTCTCGTACTGTGCAAATAAAAAGCATCGCATTGCTATGCAAATTCGACTGGCCTGATAAAACTGTATTGGGTCATAGAAAGGGAAAATACATCGTACAAACGGAAAGTTGCCTCCAAAATAGAATTTTTATGGTCTCACCGTGACACACAGTTTTCCTACTTTGTGTACCCTCACGTACGCGTTTACGAATCTACGTTACCACGCCATCTCCTATAGTACTAGGCATGTTATATACGAGCTCGTTCCACATAGCCATGTGTACGATGATCGCTCTTCCCTACAGCATTCATCACCTACAACAGAAATGAGAGCTCCAGCATTACCCATATTTTTTTTAAAGTCAATCTTATCAACTGATTACGTTATTAGAATTCACATTTTTCACTTTATGGTGAAAAAAATATGCCCGCTGCGCGGGCACATTCTCCTTACGCGTTAAGCGCGCGGCTCGCTTCGCTCGCAAGTTTGAGCGCGCCTAGGGCGTGCAACTGTTGGTTCTCGCGCTTCGCGCTCGCTAATGTATTTATCTCGCGCTACGCGCATGGTCTTTGGATTTTCCACACATTTCTGGACAGACTCTTTGAAATTAAAGGTCAAAGCGTGAACAACTGTAATTTGATGATTGCGAATTCTCTTTTGTTGAAGCTCCTTCGGCTTTGACGAACATATTCTTATCACGTGTCTCGTGCTTCGCACTCGATTTTGTCCAAAATGTGAACTTTTCTACGTTGTGTTCAACACTATCATATCTAACGTATATTATATTTATTTCTGTACCTCGATCTGGTACTGCTTATTCAGATATAGCTTTGACAGATAAAACAATATCACATTATTTCATTATAATCATTGAACGTAATTCAAGTCCAAAGTATATTAAATATCATAAATAATTGAGGCCTCACCAGGGGGGCAAGCCCGACGAAAATAATAGTTTTAAAGTGCTTAGGTATAAGTGATCAGTAATGTAGAACAGCCACTTATCTTATGGGCTACATGCAAGAAACTATTGAATATTATTATTTTCAATCCGGTCGATACGATAGAAACCTTTGCCCGTATTCCGTCTCTAGTGGAATGTCAAAGAATAAGAGGTTATATCACTGCTATCGCTATTTTTATTAAAAATAACTTATTCTTCTTGCTTTATATGTTTAAAGGTAATTTTTCCAATATTTAAAATATCACAGACGCGAACCATCATGTTTTCCCATCTTCAAATGTTTTGATTTTTATAAAAAGCTGCGGAGGCTTTGCTCGTTGGTGTGGGGCAAACCCGACGAAATACAGCTTGTTAAAAATAATTAAATTATTGAATCATTGTTTTATTCATGTAATATATATATTAAAACTGTTTGCAATTTGTATACGTGAGTTCATCTCCAGCGTGGCGCTCATTACAATAAACAAAAAGCTTTTTTTCGATCTTCAACTATTGTTTACACATATGGTACGGTGGTTCCGAGAATTTATACTGAAACATATAGGCTTTCGTTCTACAAACCAAAACTACAAGAATCCGAATTCAGATTTCAGGTATCAATTAACGTTCAAAATTAGCCTTTTTTCATACAGCGTCTGGACTACTATGAGATGGTCAACAAACTCCAGAAATGTTTCGCGAAATACTTCAAGAGTTTCAGGTTCAGAATAGGTCAATTTTATACAATCTTAATGTTATCAATTTTCAAAAAAAAAAAACAATTCGATTAAAAATTGATCAAATATTTTGCATTAGAATTTGGAGTTCCCTTCAAAAGCGGGAAAAGATGCAACATTTGCAGCCCTCCACTTAATCCAGGACGGATTACTTACTCATTAAACTAATTCAATAAAATATTCCTCATATTGGTACTTGCCTATGTTACAGTACCCTCCCACTTATCGCACTACCACCTATCGCAAGTTCCCCTACCCGCTTTGATCCCACTACCGACTTTTATCAAATTTGTAAGTAGGACTTAAGTGAAAATGTGGATTTTACGGAATGTGGTCTATAAATAAGTAGAACCTCTTCCTCAATTATTTTTGCCTTTCTATCGTCGACTTATTTTGATTAGACATGGTCACTTTTTTGAGAGATGAGAAAATTCCAGTATCCTACAATCAACAGGAAATACTTTGTCAAATCTTGACGTATTGAAAACAGAAAAAGGCATAACAAGAAAAATGTGTCAACTATCCTAAGAGGGGGAAAATGTTTGAAATTACTTTTAAAAAGTCAGTAATAAACAACTAATGAAAAGAAGCAATTTAAATCCCGTACCATCACAAAAACTTCATGTTGAATGGATGGAAGGAAAACATTAGAAAGCCAGAAAACTTTTGTATTATTATAAATTGATTTGAACATTTATTGAGCGTAAATTCAGAATTTATCTCAGAAATTCATATTTATTGAAGCACGCTTTTCAATGATTTGACCTTTAATTTTCAAAAGGTGTATGAATAAACGTGAGGAAAGTATAAAGACCGAGCGCTATTCTTTTTTTTTATCAATGTTACGACCATGTTTAATTGGAAGTTATATACACTGCTATAAAAAAACACGTGACATGGTGGGGGGACGAAGAACAAATTTTAAATTTAGATAACATTTTGCCTGATATTTTGAAAAGGTGGTATGGTTATTTAGCACATAGCAGGTAAATAAAATATCATGTATGACGCAACGGTCTTTTTAGCGTAATTTTGACAATTAATTAATCTCGAAAATATATGCCAATAAGATAGCGACTAGTACATATACTGGGGCATTTTATAGCGTTATAAATATTCATACAGTTACACTGCACAAGTAAAATCAACTTCTTCTGCGTATTAGAAAGAAAGGATGAAGCTCCGGAATATGTATACATTCTCCAGGTTCGTATCAGGGTTTGTTTTCTCTTGTTTTCGCTATGGTCATATGGCCTCTCAGTCTAAGAACCCAAGGTGGCTTCATTGTGGGGATAAACCACACAATACAGATGTTCCTTGTGCTGAACAATCTGAACCACCCGTCTGCGTCTGTCTGAATTGCAATGGATCGCACCTCGCAAGAGACAAAATCTGTTCAAAGTTTAAGGAACAGCAAGACATCAGAAAAATTGCAGCCTACGCAGCATTCATAGGGTCTAATCACTCGTTATGTTTTATGAAAGCATTCCTTTGATTTTAAGCACGGGAGATATTGTATTTTATATCGAGGACACATTCTTTTCCCAAGACTCTTTCTGTTATCTATCGGGTCACCTAAACGTCTAGAATTTTCTAGACTTTTAAGATAGAGAAAGCAATATGTATTAGAGAGATATAGTGAATAAATCATGAATATAAAAGAGGTGAATTGTACTGCATCCTCACTCGTCTTCTGAGATCTGATTGATGAAGAAAAAATCTGTAACACAAAGTGAACTACGAATTCTGTTAAGTGGAGATTTTCAAGAATTAAAGAACTTAATTTAGAAAAGATCTGAATTAAATTTTTTATTGAAAAAGTTTGAGTTGAAACCAAATATCTATCGTATTCTCAGTAAAGAAGACTGGGAAGTGTTTAAAAGTTTTTTTAAATTTAATTAATTTAATTAAATGTGAAAATTTTCAATTACGTTTTGGATTGTATATCGGTAAAAATGTTATTTCATTACAGCAACCAGGAACAAGTGATTCGCATTACCCATTTCTTTTGCGAAAAACAACTTTTGCGCTACTCTGTGAACTTGAAAATTGTATAACACATTGTTTTTATGATTTTTTAATAGTACCATATGTAAATATATTAGATATGATTATTAAAACTATAGCTGAGTCACTTTGGGATAGAAAAAATGTCACGTGTACTGAAAAAAAGGTTGGGTGTTATACTGTAAAAAAATATCAATTATTGAAAAAGAAAGTTGGATATATAACTTCATGTAGGTATTTTCATACTTTTTTCTGGAAATGGTCACATTTAAGATGGAACATTTAAGACGAAAAGTTTTACAAAAATTGTCTGAATGAACAATGTTAGGAAATAGTTTTGTATAGAAAAAAATATGTATACGTACGTATATGTATTAATTATATACTAAACTGATCAATCAAACTATTATGGTGATTATCAAATCCAAACTATTTTACATACATTTTATTTCCTTTCTTTCGAAGTACTTTTTCCGCCAAATAAATATCTGGGTATTTGACTTGAGTTAATTCTTCCTCATAAAAACTACCAGATACATGATTATTTTGATAATATTTAATTGAATACGTTACTGGTAGAGTATTTTTTATTTGAATAATTGAAAATATTTCAGTTGTCCAATTTGGTGCATACCCTTTCTCAAAAATATGTTTAAATTTACTGATTCTTACTTTATCACCAACTTACTTTCTTGCATAACATTCCTACTTACTACAAACTTTTTAAATACATTTACTAACAATTTCTTTTAATTTAATTTTGTAACATCATTTGGTTTCATTTTAATTGTTTGATGTTTGGTTTTATTATAGGAAGAAATGAAGTCTGACAAAATATTTAACCATGTGTCGTTACCTTGCAATCTGAACTGAATCCACATTTTATTTTACAGAGTTTGGTTGAATCTTTCACAAATTGACTCTTTTAAATTACTGAAAGTTGAATACACGTTTACTAGGGTGGCTCTTATTTACTCTTGGCAACAATTTTTAGCCATTTTTTTAGCGCTACCCACCAGATTGATTCCATTTTATGTAGAAATAATTCCTGTAATAATTGAGCTTAATCGGACTAATTGAAAGGGAGCCCCTGGGCCCTTGAACATACAAAAACCATATAATTGAAGAAAAAACCAATTTTATTTGTTTATTTTGCAAAATTCTAATTATATAAAAAAAAGCTTTATACAAAAGTTGTAGATCTATTAAAAATGCACATATCATTATCGATTACTTTTTTTCTTATGACTAACTGTTTTCGAGAAAAATGCGAAAAAGTATGCTACGAAAAATCTACTCCAAGTGGGCAGTGGTCGGCACCCTCTTGACCAAGTTAGGGTACCCTGACCGGCCTGACCAATGATCTGATTTCTAGTCAGGTACCTGCGAGCTTGGGCAGACCAACCCTTCCCTCAGGGGTCCTTTGTTGGAAAATGGGAGAAAAATTTGTAATTAAAAGTTCCTTAATTCTGCAATCCGCGATTTAAAAGTAATGTAATTGGAATCACTGGAATCTGAAAAATTCGTAGATGCTGATTATGCAATTTTCAAATCGCTAGTTGAAAAATTAAGTTTTTAAATTTCCTTACATTGACCTGCCTGTGGACAAAGGACACCTGCTGGAGTAAGCTCACTCACACTGAGGTTCATGAACAGACCGAAAAGTAGTAGAAAACATTATTCCGGGACGAGCCTGACCATACCTGAAAAGTAGTTGATACGCTTTGTTTTCGGAAAAATTGGTTAGAGACTTATTCTTCAGAACAGACGATTTAATAATGTACGTACCAACCTTCGAACACTTTTTCATAGGTCAGGCCCACTAAATAACAAAGTTGACACCGTTCGGTAAACAATGATGGAGTAAGAGAGATAGATGAAACGTAGACCCCTCAGCGACGTGTAGCGGGGAAAGACCTGCAGAGCCATCTAACGAGCCTGCAAAACAGGACCAGAATATACGCCGTCGCGTTTGCCTATACTAGTGACCACAGCCTGCGCGTGACCGTGCGCGAGACCGCCGCTGTCTAATCTCCTTTCACACCGTAAGGAAATTCTCAGTCCACTTCCGGCCTCCGTTCGCGACATTGTTCGCTGGTGAGTGGTAAGTTGTATGTCTCACATAGGCGCGACCTTCCGCAATACTTTTTCAAAAATTTAGATTCTAGTTTGAATGAGGTTGATTCGTCTTTGTATCAATATGGTAACTATCCTGTGAGGAATAATTTCCCCCTTGTTTTTTTCTAAGCTACTGAAAAAAGGGTCTCTATGTGAGACATACGCGCGACTATCTGTGCAAGTTTGCCATCCTGTTCTGAATCTGAACTCAGTTATGAATCGAGCGTTACTGATGAAGAGGACGAATCATTGTCAAAAAATAACTTCAAGACAGTTCAAATGAAAAATAAGAAGTTAGTGCGTTCCTGGATTTGGCAAAAACAAACCATTCCGCGAAGCAGGCGTGCAAGACGCAACCTTCTCAGGCACCTTCCTGGCACCAAAGGTCCAGCAAGATTGGTAACCGACTGCGTTGAAATTTGGCACTGTTTTATCAGCCTTCCTTTCATTCAGGAAATTGTCGACTGGACCCACGCCTATATTGACACAATAAAAGACAATTTCTATCGTCCCAGGGACGCAAAACACACTGATGAGAGAGATTTCAAGGCATTGATAGGTCTTCTGTACCTTGCTGGCGTTTACCACGGGAATCGGCTGGACATCGAGATTTATGGATAATAGATGATTTCAAATGCGTCATGATCGGCCGCTGCAGCTTCAGACAATATATTCTCAGTAGACCGAATAAGTATGGAATACAAATATTTTCACTCATTGATGCCAGGACATTTTACACATACAACATGGAAATTCACGCCGGCCAGAAGGGCCTTTTTCCATCTGTAACAAGCCCGTGGATTTGGTGAAACGGCTGGCAACTCCAATTTACAACACGGGAGGGAACATAACCACCGACAGTTGATTTACCGAGTATGATCTAGTGACGTATTTGTATCAGAAGAAATTGACATTGGTTGGGACTCTGAAAAAAATAAGTGTCTAATCCCTCCACAGTTCAAAAACACCAATAACAGAATGCCTTTCACAAGCTTGTTCGGTTTTCGAAAAGAGGCCACCTTGGCATCATACATACCCAAACCAAACAGGTATCAACGCTCAGATTGTCTACTGTGCTAACAATCCTGGGAGCAACCTGAAAAGGAGAAAATTTCTGAGAAAACTGGCGGAAAGCGTGGTTCAAGAACATGTACAATGCAGGGCTTTCCGAGTCACTGGAGAGCTTCGCGAGAAGATATTGATGAGAAAAATCCCGGCGGAAAACCATCCAAACCAAGAAGAGGCAGAAATTGTAGGAGATCAAGTGGATAGCAACAATGAAGGGAGAGAAGCTGATGTGCAAGGACAGGAAGATCAGCAGGTTCTAGCAGGAGATGGTCATGAAGTAGAAGCTGGAAGAGTCGCACCGCTGGAACCCGAGCATGCTAACAAAAATGCTGGGCCATCAAGGAATAGAAGGGCCCGACGACGAACCTCAAGAGAAGGGGAAGAGACAGAGCACCAAGAAGAACAAAAACGTCCAAAAGTAAAAAGGTGCAAACCTTGCTTTCTGGAAAAACGAACTCGAGTAACTCGTTTTTCATGCACAAAATACATATGTCTTCAACAATCAACTCCATTTGCTCTGATTTCAGCGATTCTCTGCAAAACTGAATATTCTGAATAGATCATTTTCTTTTCAGAAGTTTGAAATACCTATCGTTGCGCTTTTTTGCATTTTTTTATGCTCTAAGAATTTTTGCCCCATAATTACTTTCGTTCGTGGCTAGTGTTTCATTCTTACGTAAAAAAAATTGGGGTTGCAAAGTTTTCCCAAGGGGGTTTATTCAATTGTTTTTCTGTACTCTGTTCCACGAGAGAACGAATTTGGTCGCGCAAGTTTTTATGAAAGAAGGCGTCGACAAATTTTTTTTCGTTTAATGACACATCTACTTATAAATTACTTAATAGAGATCCTACCAGACAAATACAAATTGAACTTAATAAAATAATCGAAGATCTTTTCCTTCTTGGTATACTTAATATAGACTCTGTTAGGATGCTGAAATGTACTAATGGTTTTGCTCCAAAATACTATGGACTCAAAAAGATTCACAAACCAGATTGTCCATTACGTCCAGTAACATCATTCATAGGATCACCTTTATACAACATCTGAAGGTACTTAGCAAAGTCTATTAAAGCGATTTTAGGTAATACGTCTCGGCATATTAAAGATAACTGGAACTTTGTGGAAAAGGTTTCTAAGTTTACAGTCCCTAATGGGTACGAATTTCTTAGCCTTGACGTAAAATCACTTTTGACTAACATTCCACACGATCTCGTTCTTGATGCTGTAAAAAACAAATGGAGCCTGATCAAATGTCATACAAAATTACCCTATGAATTTTTTATACAATTATTAGAATTTTGTTTGGAGAATGCTTATCGCACTTTTCAAGGAAATTTTTATAAACAGATATATGGCGTATCTATGGGTTCACCTATCTCTGCCACAGTATCTGATCTGGTTATGGAATCCTTAGAACACGATAATCTCTCTAAAAATCAAAATATTTCTCCATTGTTTTTCTTTCGTTATGTCGACGACATTTTCGCTTGTCTACCTCGCAATCAAATTGAAACTTTTAAAGATCTGTTTAATACATACCAACACAGATTAAAATTCACGAGCGAGTATGAACAAGAGAAAAGTATTTCCTTCCTAGATGTGCAAATCTCCAATATTAATGGTAAAATTTGCACTAACTAAGTTCCCTAAACCTACTTGGTCTGGCAGGTACACTAATTTCTAATCTATTACTTATCCTCCTTATGAAATCGGTATCATCAACAATTTAGTTGACAGAGCCATTAAACTTTCACATATCTCTTTCCACCAGAAAAATTTAGAAATCGTTTCTCAAACAATTAAAATTAATGGTTTTCCAGAAAAACTGGTAAACAAACTAATATAAAAACGAGTTAACAAAATTCTTTCTCAACATAATAACGACAGATTAAACAGCGCCTTGAACTTAGATCGTTCGATTGTTCTACCTTACAATCCACAAATGTCCGGAAGTCTTCAAAAATTATACAAGAAACATGATATTAAAATAATTTTCAAACCTGGTAAAGATCCTTTCAATTTGTTTAGAACACAGAACGATACAATTCCGAAAAGTAAAATTAATAATGTAATCTATAAATTAACATGCTTGGATTGTGAGCAATGTTATATCGGTGAAACCAAACGTTATATTGATGTAAGATTAAAGGAACACATGAGAGACTGCAATAACAACAATCTTAACACAGCTCTTTCAAAACATGCAACTTTTAACAAAGACTCCTTTGATTTTGAAAGCTTTATTATTCTAGCTAAAGAATCACACTACTTTAAACGTATGTTCATGGAAATGTTTTACAATGTTAAAAATACTAAGAATGTTAATTTTAGAACTAATATAGATAATATGAGCATAGCATATAATAGCCTTATTCACGCTACCCAATAATATATGTTTATCTTTATTTTCAACTATTAATGTTACAACTTTTTACTCGAATCCGAAAATAATTACTCTTTAGTCTTGCTCCTCTCTTTCTTTTCCTTCTCTTTTGCTACAATATACAGTTCACGCTTCATAAGAGATAGGACATGCGCAGTAGATATACTCAATGTACTACCAAATCAATGTGAATCAACCTACCGACTACAAATTACCTGCTTTCCTTGCCGTATTCATTCCGTCTGCTGGATTGCAAGAGGACAAATGTGTTTTTTAATATTTCAAAAATAATAATTTTAATCTTTAATTAAGTCCGTCCAGCAGACGGAGTCAATGCAAAGGGTACATAACTTTCAGTAATACAATTGAACGAACAGTTATTAACCTTTAATAATAGATTTTCTATATTCTTGATATTTTTATCTTAAATGTCATAACATTCTAATTACTTCTGCCTTTGCTCCAAATTGTACCATCACATATATTTCGTTGTTCATACTTAGTTTTTTTCAAACGTTGATATACTGTTTTAAGTCTTTACGTTTAAAAGTTATGTATTTTCATCACACAGGTTCACATTTCCAGATTAAAAGTTTTTACTGATGATGACTGTCGACGAACAGTCGAAACATCTAACTATGCACTGAGAGTCTCTCAGACATTTATTAAAGTGAAACGATGACCAGTAATCTACACGACTTTTTATTTAAAGGGGCTTCTAAAAAAGTGTTTTTTTTTTTTCTAAAATTGTCCAGAAATTGATCATGGAAATTTGTGTGGGGGGGGGGGGCAAAGCTCCTCGGCTAACTGATGGAGTTTTGCTACCACTGCCTTATCCGATGAAGAAGAGGCGGTAGCGGGTTGGCTGTCTTCCTTTCAGCGACGGCCTGGTCACAAGATTCATCCCACCAAGGAGCTGGGACAAAACGCTATTTCCTTCTAGTGGAAGAGGGTCTGAAGTTGGAGGGGGACAGGCACATTTAGTTGCCTCATAAACTCTTTCAATTAAATTATCATAATTAACAAGGACATCCGGGTCAGGATAGCTAGAGCTTAACTTGGAATTCTTAACAGGTTCTTTCAAGTCAGAGGTAAATTTGGACCACACTATTCTTTTAAAATTGTATTTATGTGAAGTGTGAATGAAAATTGGAATCGGCACCCCTAGACTCGTGACCGCCAGAAAGTGGTCACTTCCAAGGGTATCATCCCATACATCCCAGGAGCTGCTGTTGAAGAGACTAGAAGAGACTAGCGAGAGATCAAGAACTGACTCGGAATTACCCGGTCGATTTCGAAAGGTCGGGGCTCCATTATTGATGCAAATTAGGTCAGTTAGGTCTAAGGAGGTCCGAACTTCGTTTCCATTAGGACAATTACGGCCGCTACCCCACGAAGTCTGGTGGCAGTTGAAATCGCCGCCAATGAAGGCAGAGTTGTTATTTATATCGGAAATGGAATTGATAAAGGTTGACCACTGTTTATACGAAATTTTTTTATCCGATGAGGGAACTCTATAACACGTGACGAACAGTAGCTCTCTAGCAGAGGAATCAATTGAGACAGCCAAGGTCTCAAGGCTATTTTTAACTTTGAATATTGAAGATACACTTGAGTACCTAATACCTTTTCTGATAGCGATAGCTAAGCCTCATCTCTGTTGGCTATTCTATCCGATCAAACTATGTTAAAAAATTTTTAATCGAATTTTTTATCTGGTTTTAGGAAGGTTTCACAGAGGAGTAAAATGTTAAATTCTTGGGAGATATTCAAAAGATGTCCTTTTTTATTCATTACACCTTGGCAGTTCCACTGCATGATGCGCAAATTGTTGATTTGAGCCATTTTGAGAGTAAGAATGTAGGGATGTCGAAAGCGAAGCGAAATTGTTCGTGAGTATATTGAGCAAATTCTCTCTCTCTTCACCTGAAAAGGAGAGACCTGCAGAAAGTACTCCCAAAAGGTTGGTGAGCGCCGAAAGGATATTACCTATGATAGGCATAGGGTTAGATAGGTCTGACGGACCTGACGTAGTGCTCTCCCTGGGGAGGGAGGAAGATTGAAGGGGAACACGATTCAGAGCAAAGCCATTTTTTAAGTGACTTTGAGTTCTTCCATTGTTGCTGAGGACAGCGAACGCTGGATATGTTGATTCAGGTAAGGATTTACGAGCTGACGATTGCCTTTTATGGATTGGATTTGTTGTGTGTGTTTGGGGTCTAGGTGTTGGGGTGGCCTGCGGAGTCACTACGACGTCGGAAAATAAACGAGTAGAGACGGTGGGACCAGAGGGCACGCCCGGAGGAATCGAGTCAATAGAGAGATGGGGAAAGAGAGAGGTTTGGTTCAAAGGCATATTGTTGGAGGAGGCGCTTCGATGAGGTCTTGGCGCGGCTTTGGCTTCCGTGAACGTTACGCCATGATGGGTGACGTAGGAACGGAAACCCCTCTGGAATTTGAGCTCAGGGCAGTCCCTCGAGTTGGCACGATCGATTCGTTTTTAGCATCTGGACAAGGAGAGTCGCTTGAATAAGCATGGCTACCACCATAGTGCAAGTATCGGGCTTCCGATTTGCATTGACTGGCGATGTGGCCGTATCTCAGGCATTTCAGGCACATTCTGACATGGGGAGTGCATGAAAACACAGGCATCGATGCCCTGTACAGAGCTACCTTGTCTGGGATAGTGGTACCTAAAAACGTAGTAAGGGCTGAGCGGGATGGAATGTTCTCAGTTTTGTTGGAATCTGGATTTTTCACTCTTCTGCTCAGTCGGAGGGCTTCCCGGACGGAAATTTCTCCTCTCTGAGGACTCAAAACCTCCAGGTATTCTAAGATTTCAGATTCTGGGATGTCAAGGAGAATGTCTCTGATGACACCCTGGCAGGAGCAAAAGCTGGCTGGAATAAAGGCTACCAAGCCTTTGCTTTTAAGTTGGGTGTCGTCGAGTAGTCTGTTGGCATCAGAGCTGGATTTCAGTACAACGTACAGCTTGCTGTCCCATAGCTGAAACTGAAATATAGTCAGTCTGACACTCTAGATTTTCAGGCTGACTAACCATTTTTCTCCGTATATAGCATTGTCGGTCTAACTATCATTTTATAGATTGTGAGTATATTCGAGGTGTTCAATTCGCTTTTGCTACATAGAAGTGAATATGGAGATCCTATAGCAGCACAGGCTTTGCTGTACCCTTTTTTCGTATGACAAGAGAAAGTAAGCTTAGAATCTAATATAACTCCAAAGTACTTCGCTTCATTCGAGGGATTTATAACCGTGTGATAGAGTGTTAGTTCAGGAAATTTAGTGTCAGATACGTTGTGAGAGAATATCACGAGTTCTGTCTTGCCTGTGTTAATTTTTATTTCCATCTATGGTAACAACGGAATCATCAGCAAATATGGATATTTTCACTTTTTCAGATATAGTATAAGAATAGAACTGGTCCTAACACGGATCCTTGGGGGACTTCTGCTAAAATAGTTTTCTCATACGAGCTCTTATCATTAATTTCCACCACGAAAGGTCTATTACAAAAATATTTATATATTATTCTGACTGGGTAGTGAGAAACATTGTAATTTTCCAATTTGGCAATCAAACCATTATGGCAAACGGTATCAAACACCTTTTTCATATCGATAAAACGAGCGGCTGTACTATGCTTGATGTTAAAATTCATACTAATATAATCAGTGAGTCGAGCTAGCTGCTGAACTGCCCAGTGTCCTACTTCAAAGCCAAATTGCTCTTGAATTCTATTTCTACATTTTTCCTCGTGTTCCTGTATTCTATTCAGTATTATTCATTCAAAGATTTTACTGAGTGTATGTAGCAAGCTAATTGGTCTGTAATTTTCAGGTGTAGTTTTGTCCTTTCCAAGTTTGTAGATAGGAAAGATTTTTGCCATTTTCCATTCAGAGGGGAAGTAGCCTAGTTTAAGACATGCATTGGATAAGTGCGTTAATTGTACAATAGCTTTTTCAGGGAGGTACTTAAGAAGAATATTTTGTAGGCCATCTAACCCAGGGGCTTTCATTGGTTTAGTTTTGCAAATAAATTTCTTTATTTCTTTAGGGGTAGCAAATTTTCGGTCATCCTGTTTTACCTCAGTTTGTGATATCCTTGAATATTGTTCATCAATTTTAGCGTTTAGCTCAGAATCTTCCATGCCCCCTGTTAATTTGTGAACTTTTCCAAAATTAATTGCGATTGCTTCTGCTTTGCCCTCGTCTCTAAAAAGTACTCCATTTAGAGTTTTCACTAGGGGTAAATGTCCTTTATTTTTCCCTTTTAGTGACTTGATAATTTTCCAGAGTGAATTGTCTTTGGTATCAAGTGACACGAGTTTGTTATCCCAGTTATTGTTTTCATGGTCTATAATTGCTTCTTTATTTTTTCGATGGGCTTCATTGAGTATCGGTTTTAGCTGGAAATTGCATGTCTTTTGGGAGAGTCATCTAATTGAATTTCTTTCTCAAATTCAGTTCTTAATGTGTTCAGATAAGGTAATTTTAAATTCAAAGGGTTTGCGAGTGGGGTTGGTGTCATGAGTGGTATTTTTAATCATTTCAATAAAGTTATCCAGGCATTCGTCTAAAGTTTCGATGCTTGTGAGCGAGGATTTTATCTTTATTCGACCTATGAGTTGCTTGAACCTATTCGAATCGGCTTTCTTATAGTATCAAAGCTTAGGCCGTTTGGGAGATTCAGCATTTATTTGCTTATCGTTAAAGTAAATTATTAAAGCGATACCAAATGTTGTGCTTGGCATTAAAATCTCTGGCTAATATCACTTTGTGGCTGAGATTAAAAATATGATCAAGTTCTTGTGTGGAGATGGTAGTTTTAGGGTGGGCATAGATAGCTACTATAAGTATATTGATCTCAACTTTGACACCACGGACCTCGAAAGATTTTATTTAATCAAGTTTCACTTCAATAGCAGGAATGAGGTTTTTAATGTATACGGCTACTCCCCCTCCCTCCCTGGTGGTCTCTTACTGATTCTGCTTTCCTGAAATATTTGTACCCTGTCAAGCCAACTTTGGATTTAGATTTGAACCAAGTTTCCCCAACTAATAATATATCGATATCATAATTTTTAAGAAAGGCGGGGATCGCTTGTTTTTTTTAAGCCCACAGGCATTCCAGTGGACTATTTTTATATCATTACGCTTAGGAGGACTAGCCATCGAGTTCAACAGCCATTTCGTTAATTGCCTGAAGTCTTCGGAGGTTATTTTTACATCCTAACAGTTTTTCTCTCAATTTTAAAGCATTTCTGTGGTTATAAGGATATTTAATACAGTATTGGAAATGCGTGTCTTGTGATTATTATCAATTAAATTTTTTTTGCGATTTTAGATGAAGGCAGTCGAGACGTGGTTTGTTAAATGTGGTAGAGGTACTTTATGAGGGTTGCTGGATATTTCTGTGGTTATAAAGATATTGAATGCAGTCTTGGAAATGCTTGTCTTGTGATTATTAAAAATTTAAACATTTCGTGGCGATTCTAGGTGAAGGCAGTCAAGACGTGGTTCGTTAAATGAGGTAGGGGTAGATCTGGAGTGTTGCTGGATATTTCAGTGATTATAAGGATATTTGATATAGTCTTGGAAATGCGCGTCTTGTGTTCATTATCAATTAAATTTTTTTTTGCGATTTTAGATGAAGGCAGTCGAGACGTGGTTCGTTAAATGTGGTAGTGGTACTTCATGAGGGTTGCTGGGTATTTCTGTGGTTATGAAGATATTAAATACAGTCTTGGAAATGCGTTTCCTGTGATTAATGTCAATTAAAATTTTTTTTGGAGATTTTAGGTGAAGCCATTCGAGACGGGGTTTGTCAAAAGAGCTAGGGGTAGTTTTTGAGGGTTTTTGGATATTTCTTTGGTTATAAAGATATTTAGTACAGTCTCGGAAATTCATGCTCGTGAATATTTTAAATTAAATTTTTTTTTTGACATTTTACATGAAGGCAGTCGAGACGGGGTTCGTTAAGTGAGGTAGGGGTAGATCTTGAGTGTTGCTGGATATTTAAGTGATTATAGGGATATTTGATACAGTCCTGGAAATGCGCGTCTTGTGTTCGTTATCAATTAAAATTTTTTTGGCGATTTTACATGAAGGCAGTCGAGACGGGGTTCGTTAAATGAGGTGGGGTATTTTTTTAGTGTTTTTGGATATTTCCGTGGTTATAAGGATTTTTAGTACAGTCTTGGAAATACGTGTCTGGTGATTATTATCAATTTGAACATTTTTTGGCGATTTTAGTTGAAGGCAATCTAGACGGAGTTCGTTGAATGAGGTAGGGGTTGTTCTTGAGTGTTGCTGGATATTTCTGTAGTCATAAGGATATTTACTACAGTCTTGAAAATGCGTGTCTTGTGATATTTATTTTTTTTAGGTTTTAGTTGAAGGCACCGTAGACGGTGTTCTTTAAATGTGCTCTGATACGTGTAGTTTTGGAAATCGAAATAATACGTATTGCCTAGTTTCCTCTGAAAACAGAATATTTCATCTCCTTGAGATTCTGCGATTTTACGAGTACAATCTGCTTGATTTGAAATGGATTCTATAACAACTAATGTTGGTTTTGAACCACATTTTTAGTTGTAAATTCAAATCTTTGGTTACAACTTTATGAATTTACTGAAAATCTGTCTTACGGTAAAAACTTCAAATATTTTGTTGAAACTACAACTATTATGTTGAATTTATTTTAGCTGTTCGAAATTTCAACTGCTTTGTAGAAGATTCGAGAGAATGCTCAAAGGTTAGGTTCTTGCGTCGTATTTGAAAGACTTAGAATATTCATTTATTGTCTACAATTATTAAAAGTACTGTTGTTAATTGTTTGTTTGGAATGAAGTAATTCAGTTTTAGGAGTTTTAGTGTTGTAATACAAAAATATTGGGGACTAATTTTAAAAGCAAGTGAAGTGCGGTGCTTGTTGGTTCTGTAACGAAAGGCAAAAAAAAACTTTGCCAATGCATATTACAATTTCAATACTTACATAATTCAACATTGAAACGACACATTTCACTCAACTTTTATGCTGGACACAACTTTTAAAAAATATTACTATAAGAACACCGCATCATCAATCTTTGAAAGCGTGGACCCACGTGGACCTCACATTTCAGATGTAGACGAGCCAGCTGATAGAGCCTCGTTTAAGGTTCATGCATGCTCGAACGCAAAACTGAATGCGTGCGGGCGTTTGCGTTTGCGTCAGTATGCTTCGTATGCTTCCACACATTAAGATCCGATTTCATCGTGTCCTTTTTTTAATGTAAGATAATAAGGTCCGCATAGGGCTATTACGTTTGGGTTGAAAAAAATGAATTAGTATTTCTTTATTCATAAACAAAAATAAATTTTTCGATTATCTTTTTAAAAATGCCATTTTATATAAAATACTCAGATTTATTCCAAAATGCCTACAATTGCTGAAGAAGAAGATTTTGGTTGCATTATTCATGCTAAGCACTTCAATATTTTGCCCTGCTTCGAAAAAAGGGAACCTTCCTTGCATAAGAAGAGTCCAATACTGACTGACGCCTTTGTCGCTAAGCAGACGAAGATCGAGACATACGTTTTTACTTTGGTACGATTTCTGTGGCGATGTTCCTTAACAAAAAACGGTCCACAATAATCCACTCCCACATGCTCAAAGGGTCTTGTAAAAGAAACGCGATCTTTGGGTAAATTTCCCATCAAATAATTTGTCTCACGAGGTTTTCCACGAAAGCATGTTACGCATTGTCTGATGATGTTTCTCGTCATGTTACGACCGTTTATGGGCCAATACGTTTTACTAACTGCGTATAAAGTTGCGTGAGGCCCAGCGTGAAAAAGTTTTACGTGTTCATCGCGAATGATTATTGTCGTAATATTATGATTTTTAGGAAGAACGATTGGGTGTTTCTTCGAATCAGGAATGTTCGAGTAAACGAGTCCACCTTCCACTCTTAGAACACCGTGATCTAAAAATGGGTTCAATCGAACAAGAGGACTCTTTAGATCGACACATTGATTACGCGATAAAGCACGCAATTTTTTCGGAAACGCTTCGGCTTGAGTTAGTTTAATAATCGCCTGTGATGCCGCATCAAGTTCCGTTTGTGAAAGTCGACCCGTAATTCTCATTGATTTATCTTTGTTTTTAAGATTATTAAAGAATCTAAAACAATACGCGATAACGGATTGCAATTTTTTAAAGTTACTGACCCTTTCCAGGAGATTTGTTCCTAATAGCGTAATTTTTAATGACGTTATTGGTTGACTTTCGCTAGCCTCCGATCTTTCATGATTTTTAATGTTGAATTTGGGCCACGCATCATCTTTTTTGCTGAGCCAATTTGGACCTTGCGACCAAAACTTATTGTTTAGGAATTCCTGAGGTCCGTGATCACGGGAGATCAAGTCTGCAGGATTGTCATGAGTAGGTACGTGTCGCCACTCATGACCTTCAGTTTTTTCTTGAATTTCGGACACCCGATTGGCTTCGAATGTTTTTAAAATATGTGGTAGCGTCTTTATCCAATTAAGGGCAATGGTGGAATCAGACCAAAAACAGATGTTGGAAAATTTCAATTTCAAAGATTGTACAGTGGCGCTGTATAGTTTTGCCAATAAAAGAGCTGCACAGAGTTCCAATCTTGGCAGTGACGTAGTTTTTATGGGAGCAACTCGCGACTTAGATCAAATAAGAGCGCAATGATGATTGCCTTGGGTGCTCGATGATCTCAAATAGAGGCAAGCACCATAGGCCTTCTCACTAGCGTCGCAAAACCCATGTAACTGAATCTCAGTGGAATTTGGAATCATGATACACCGATCAAACCTGATTTCATTTAACAATGGCAATTCGTTTCGGTATTGGATCCAAGCTTTTTGAACCTCGACTGGGACAGGTGTGTCCCATGTGAGTTTGCATTTCCAAAGTTGTTGGATCATAATTTTCGCGGATAAAATCACGGGCCCTAATAAACCTAATGGGTCGAATAACTTAGCGGTTTGAGATAAAATCGTTCGCTTTGTTATCTTATCGTGAGAACTTGGCAGGTTGACAGTATATAAAATTGAATCGGTTTTCGCTTTCCAGTGTATCCCTAATGTTTTTATTGTTTCTGTCGGATCGAGGGATCGGTAAGTAATTGAGGCTTCATCTGAAAAATTATTGCATAAATTAGGATGATTTGAAGCCCATTTTTGCAGATTGAAACTGCCTTTATTTACGAGAGTATTTAATTCATTTCGGAGTTCAAGAGCGTCTTGAAGTGTATGCGCTGCTGTCAAGAGGTCATCCACATAGAAATCGCGCTTGAGAATAGCGGACGCGATGGGATGGGAGTCGCGTTCGTCATCCGCGAGTTTGTATAGTGTCCGAATCGCAAGAAATGGTGCGCAAGCTGTGCCGAATGTAACCCTATTCAGTGAATAAATTTTGATAGGTTCGGAAGGATCTTCCCGCCACCAGATTTTTTGGAAAAGACTGTCCTCTTCAGCTACACGAATTTGCCTGTACATTTGTTGTATGTCTGCCGTCATGGCATACAAAAATGTTCTGAATCGAGCAAGAATGGAAAACAGATCCTCCTGTATAGTAGGACCAATCATGAGAGTATCGCTTAAAGAGATACCAGTTGACGTTTTAGCGGATCCGTCAAATACAACTCTGGACTTTGTAGTAAGACTACTTTCCTTCACTACTGCGTGATATGGGAGAAAATATCCCTGATTTGAAACTAAGTGATTAGGAGTTAATGACATATGATTTTCAGTGAGATAGCCTTGCATGCATTCTGAGTATTGAGATTTGAAAGTAGGATTTTTCTCGAATCAGGCTCTCAGGCATGACAAACTGACTCACTGACTGTGTGATTGTTCTCAACATTGCAAACGTCTCGAGACAGGCTCGCAGACATGACAATCATACTGCTAATGGATTGTTTGCAACATTGCGAACGCCATGAGACAGACCCTTAGGCAGGACAAACTGACTCACTGACTTTTCAATTGTTCTCAACATTGAAAAAGTCTCCAGTCAGGCACTCAGGCATGACAACCATACTGCTAATGGATTGTTTGCTACATTGCGAACGCCTCGAGACAGGACCTCAGGCAGGACAAACTGACTCACTGACTGTGTGATTGTTCTCAGCATTGCAAACGTCTCGAGACAGACTCGCAGGCATGACAACCGTACTGCTAATGGATTGTTTGCAACATTGCGAACGCCTCGAGACAGGCTCTTAGGCCGGACAAACTGACTCACTGGCTGTGCGATTGTTCTCAACATTGCAAAAGCCTCGAGAAAGGCTCTCAGGCATGAGAGCCATATTGATGATGAATTGTTTGCAACATTGAAAACACCTTGAGGCAGGCTCTCAGGTACGACAAACTTACGTACTGACCGTGTGATTGTTTGCAACATTGAAAATGCCTCGAGACGGGCTCTAAGGCATGACAGGCATATAGATGATGAATTGTTTGCATTATTGGAAACACCTCGAGACAGGCTCTCAGGCTTAAAAAATTGACTCACTGACTGTATGATTCATCTCAACATTGCAAAAGTCTCGAGACAGGCTCTCAGGCATGACAACCATTCTGCAAATGAATTGTTTGCTACATTACGAACGCCTCGAGACAGGCTCTCAGCCATGACAAACTGACTAACTGACTGTGTGATTTTTCTCAACATTGCAAACATCTCGAGACAGGCTCGCAGACATGACAACCATACTGCTAACGGATTGTTTGCAACATTGCGAACGCCTCGAGGCAGGCCCTAAAGCAGGACAAACTGACTCACTGACTGTGTGATTAATCTCAACATTGCGAATGTCTTGAGACAGGCTCTTAGGCATGACAACCATACTGCTGATGCATGGATTGCAACATTGCGAACGCCTCGAGACAGGCTCGCAGACAGGAAAATCTCACTCACTGCCTGTGTGATTGTTCTCAACATTGCAAAAGTCTCGAGACAGGCTCTCACGAATCACAACCATACTGCTGATGGATTGTCTGCAACATTGCGAACGCCTCGAGACAGGCTCTCAGGCATGACACACTGACTCACTGACTGTGTGATTGTTCTCAACATTGCAAACTTCTCGAGACAGGCTTGCAGAAATGACAAACATACTGCTAATGGATTGTTCGCAACATTGCGAACGCCACGGGACAGGCCCTTAGGCAGGACCAACTGACTCACTGACTGACTGTGTGATTGTTCTCAACATTGAAAAAGTCTCCAGTCAGGCTCTCAGGCATGACAACCATACTGCTAATGGATTGTTTGCTACATAGCGAATGCCTCGAGACAGGCTCTTAGGCATGACAACCGTACTGCTGCTGGATGGTTTGCTACATTGCGAACGCCCCGAGACAGGCCTTTCAGGCAGGAAAAACTGACTCACTGACAGTGTGATTGTTCTCAACATTGCAAAACTCTCGAGACATGCTCTCTGGCAAGAAAAACTGACTCACTGACTGTGTGATTGTTCTTCACATTGCAAAACTCTCGAGACAGGCTTTTGGGCAGGTCAAACTGACTCACTGACTGTGTGATTGTTCGCAACATTGCAAACTTTTCAAGACGGTCTCTCAGGCATGACAGCCATATTGATGACGAATTGTTTGCAACATTGGAAACACCTCGAAACAGTCTCTCAGGCACGACAAACTTACGTACTGACCGTGTGATTGTTTGCAACATTGCAAACGCCTCGAGACGGGCTCTCAGGCATGACAGACATATAGATGATGAATTGTATGCATCATTGAAAACACCTCGAGACAGGCTATCAAGCTTGAAAAATTGACTCACTGACTGTATGATTCTTCTCAACATTGCAAAAGTCTCGAGATAGGCTCTCAGACATGACAACCATTCTGCAAATGAATTGCTTGCTACATGGCGAACGACTCAAGACAGGCCCTTAGGCAGGACAAACTGACTTACTGACTGTGTGATTGTTCTTAACATTGCAAAAGTCTCGAGACAGGCTCTCAGGCATGGCAACCAAACTGCTGATGGATTGTTTGCAACATTTCGAACGCCTCGAGGCAGGACCTTAAGCAGGACAAATTGACTCACTGACTGTGAGATTCATCTCAGTTTCAACTAAAATAAAATTAATTTCAAGTTGAAAAAATTATTAATTTTTTAAAAATTAAAAAAAAGTAAATGAGTTTTTAATCAAATAAAAAAAAAATAAATAAATTTCAAGTTAAAAAAATTATTAATTTTGTTTTTAAAGATATTTTCTACCAAAGAGATGAATTTTCAACCAAAAAGATCAATTTTATGTCAAAAAAGATGAATCTTCAATAAAATACATCAACTTTCAACCAAATAGTTGAATTTTCAACTAAAATGTTGAATCTTCAACAAAGAGTAAATTAATTTTTAATTAAATAGTTGAAGTTTGAACCAAAAATAAAATAATTAAATTTTTAACCAAAGAGATGAATTTTTTACTAAGAAGAATACTTTTTTACGAAGACGAATTTTCAACAAAATTCATGGAGTTTCGCCTAAAAAAAAAAAAAATTTTGAGTTAAAAAAATTATTTATTTATTTTTAATGATATTTTCCACCAAAGAGATAAATCTTCAACCACGAAAGAAATGAATTTTCAATTAAATAATTAAATTTTTAACCAAAGAGATGAATTTTTAACTAAAAAGAATAATTTTCTACGAAGACGAATTTAAAAAAAAAATCCATCGAGTTTCAAATAAAAAAAAGATAAATTTAAAGTTTAAAAAATTATTCATTTTTTGTTTAAATTAAATTTTCTATCAAAGAGATGAATTTTCAACCAAGAAGATTTTTTTTTCTTTTAGAAAATATGAATTATCAATAAAATACATCAACTTTCAACCAAATAGTTGAATTTTCAACAACAAAAAAATTAATTTTCAACCAAAATTAAATGAATTTTTTATCAAATAGTTAAATTTCGTACCAAAAATAGAATAAAAAATAGAATAATTAAATTGTTTGATTTTTAAATTAATTTTTCATTTAATTGTTTCATTTTGAACTAAGAAGAATAATTTTCTACGAAGGCGAATTTTCAACAATATGCATGGAGTTTCAACTAAAAAAAAATAATAAATTTCAAGTTCAAAAAATTATTAATTTTTTGTAAATTAATTTTTCTACCAAAGAGATGAATTTTCAACCAAGAAGATTAATTTTCTGCCAATAAATATGAATCTTCAATAAATTACATCAATTTTTAACCAAATAGGTTAATTTTTAACTAAAATGATGAATCTTCAACAAAAATTAAATTAATTTTTAATGAAATAGTTAAATTCTGAACCAAAAATAGAATAATAAATAGAATAATTAAATTGTCAGTTAAAAAATGAATTTTAAACCACGAAAAAAATTAATTTTCAATAAAATAGTACAATTTTTAACTAAAGAAATTAATTTTTAACCGAGAAGATCAAGTTTCTACCATTAAAAAAATGAATCTCCAACAAAAAATATGAATTCCCAACCAAACAGTTGAGTTTTTAAATCAAAACGATAAATTTCAAACCAAAAATTAAGTCATTAAATTTTTAGTTAAACAATTAATTTTCAACCATAAAAAGAATGAATTTTCAATAAAATAGTTCAATTTTCAACTAAAGAGTTGAATTTTTCACCGAAAAAGATTTTTCATGTATTAAAAACAAAATGTCATGCATAATTTTGAATTTGCAATCCAAAAAGTGGAATTTTCTACAAACAGTTGAGTTTTCAACCCAAAAATATGAATTTTTATCAAAAAAGTTCAATTTTTAACATAAAAATATCAATTTTCTACCAAAATAATTGCATTTTCAACACCAAAAAGCATATTTTTCAACAAAATGAATTAATTTTCAACTAAAAAAGATAAATTTCAAAGCAAAAATGGAATAGTTGAAGTTTAAAAAATAGTTAAATGTTACAAAGAAACGATTTTTCAACGAAACAGTTAAATTTTCATCCAAAGAAATGAATTTGTAACTAAATTGATGAATCTTCAACAAAAAATGAATTTTTAATCATGTGGTTGAAAATTGAACCAAAAAATGAAGTTTCTACCAAAAAAGACAAATTTTCAACGAAATGCATGAATTTTAAACTAAATAATAATTTTCAACCAAAGATATGAATTTTTAACCAGAAAAGACAAATTTTCAATAAAAAATAATGGGTTTTCAAATAAAGAAGATTAATTTTCATCAAGAAAAAAGGAATAGTTAATTTTTCATTTCAAGAAATTAACTTTCAAATTAAAAAATTGAATGCTCAAAAAAATAGCTCAACTTTCAACCAAAGAAAGGAATTTCCAACTAAAAAGATTAATTTTCAAGCAAATAGTTGAATTTTCAATTAAAAATGAAATATTTAAAAAATGGCCTTGAGCGGAAATGGTTGCCAATTTCAAGAGGGCATAAGCGTCAACATTTCGTAAAGCAAAAGGGCGTAAGCGCTAAAGTTTGAAAATTATATAAGGAAATAGGCGTTAACATTTCGCAAAGCGAACGGGCATGATCATCAATGTTTGAAAATTCTGAAAGAGCATGAGCGCTAACATTTGGGAAAGCCAAAGGTCTAAGCGTCAATACTTGAAAATTCCAAGAGGGCTTGAGCGCTAACATTTGGAGAAGCAAAAGGGCTTTAGCGTAAAAGTTTGAAAATTTCGGCAGGATATAAGCACTGACATTTGGAAAAGTAAAAGGGCATAAGTGCCAAAGTTTTAAATTTCCATCAGGGAATGAGTGCCAACATTTCGCAAAGAAAAAGAGCATAAGCGCCAAAGCTATAAAATTCCGAAATAACATGAGCGCTAACATGTGGAGAAGCGGAAAAGCTTGAGCGTAAAAGTTTGAAAATCCTAAAAGGGCATTAGCTCTAACATTTGGAAAAGCAAAAGGGCTTAAGCGTGAAAGGTTGAGAATTCAAAGAGGCCATCAGCGCTAACATTTACAAAGAAAGAGTGCATAAGCGCCAAAGTTTGAAAATTCCATGAGGGAATGAGCGCCAACATTTTGCCAAGCAAAAGGGCTTGAGCGTGAAAGTTTGAAAATTCCAAAAGAAAATAGGCGCCATCATTTCGCGAAGCATAAGAGCATTGGCGCCTGAGTTTAAAAACTCCGAAACAGCATAAGCGCTAACATTTTGAAAAGCAATAAGGCTTAAACGTGAAATGCCAAAAGGAAGTGAAAGCCAACAATCAGCAAAGCAAAAGGATATAAGTGTCAAGGTTAAGAAATTTCAAAAGGGCTTAAGCGCCAACATTTTGCAAAGCAAATGGGCACAATCTCGAATATTTTTCGCAGCAAAAGAGCCTAATGGCCAAAGTTAGAAATTCTAAAAAGGGCATAAGCGCCAATAGTTGGGCAGAAAAAAACAAGAGCATTGAAGTTTGAAATGCCAAAAGGGAATCAACGCCAAAATTTGAAAAAGCGAGAAAGTATCAGCGCCAATGTTTTAAAACTACGAAAGGGCATGAGGGCTGAAAATTTGGCAAAGCAAATGAGCAGAAGCAGCAATATTTGACCCAGCAAGAGGAAAGAACCGTAAAAATTTGAAAATTCTGAAAGAACATAAGCGCCAACATTTAGCAAAGCCAAAGGACACAAGACTCGATATTTGGCACGTCAAATGAGCATAAGCGCCAAAGTTATAAATTCCAATAGGAAATGAACGCCAAAAATTAGCAAAGCAAAAGGACACAATCGCCAATGTTCGAGTATTCCATAAAAGATTAGGGGCAAACATTTCGCATAGCAAAAGGGCATACGCGCCGGAGTTTGGAATTCCAAAAGAGAAAAAATAAACGCCAAAAAGTAGCAAAGAGTAACGTTATAAGCGCCAAGGTTTTTAAATTACAACAGGGCATAAGCGTCATTATTTGGCAAAGTAACAGAGCATAAGCGCTCATATTTGGCACGTCAAAAGAGCATAAGCGCCAAATGTTAAAATTTCGTAAGTGAATAAGCGACCACAATTGGCAATGCGAATAGGCCTAAGCGACAAAGTTTGAAATTCAAAGAAGTTAATAAGCGCCAACAATTAGCAAAGCAAAAGGACATAAGCGCAAGAGTACTAAAATTCCAAAATAGCATAAGCGTCAACATTCAGCGAAGAAAACGGCATAGGCGCCACAGTTTGAAATTCCAAAAGAAAAGAAGCACACACATTTGGCAAAACAAAAAGACATAAGCGCCAAGGTTTGAGAATTCCGTAAGGGAATAAGCGCCAACATACAGTGAAGGAAAAGGGCATGAGCGCCAAAGTTTGAAAATTATGGAACCGCATAAACGCTAACATTTGGAAAAGAAAAAGAGCATAAGTGTTAATGTGTGAAAATTCCAAGATGGCATAATCGCTTAACTTTGGAAACACAAAAGGGCTTAAGCGTGCAAGTTTGAGTATTCCAAGAGGGCATAAGCGCCAACATTAGGCAAAAAAAATAAGAGAAGGGCCAATATTTGGCACTGCAAAAGAGAATGAGCGCGAAAGTTTGAAATGCTTGAAGTAAATAAGCGCCAATAATTAGCAAAGCAAAAGGACATAAGCGCCAAAGCTCTGAAATTCCAAAATGGAAAAAGCGCTAAGATTTGGAAAAGCAAAAGTTCTGAAGCGGTTATGGTTGAGAATTACTAGAGGGCATAAGCGCCAACATTTAGCAAAATTTAGGAACAGAGCCGCGTTTCTTAGTGCTTCTTATTTATTATCCCAAATTTTTAGCTCGATATGGCTATTCGTGTGAAAATAAGTTTACAAATAAAAAAAAATTGTCGGTAAAGTAGGAAGCCGGTCACGTGACCCACTCTTCACTCGCCTTAATTTCAAATTTACCTCTGAAGAATGTTTGAAATTTTTGAAAATTCAAAGATTTAAAATATTACTTAATTTTAAAAACGCGTCTAAACTGTTGAAATTATATAAAGTGTCAAAAATGTCTAAATTAAGAAAATAATTCAAAATTCGAATTATTTACAAATATTAATAAATACGCTTTCAGAACAGCCTAGGTGTTCAATGTTTATTTTTCCAAAATCTAGTTGTAATTATTTAATGATTTTATACTTTTTTCAATTCATAATTCGAACGCGTTCTGTTTTAATACATTTGAAATTGATAGAATTTATAATTCAACTTTTTTTTTAAATTAGTCAAAACTCAAAATTAAATTTTTGCAAATTATAATTATGTTAAAACTTTACCCCATTTGTTTATAAATTACCAAAGAGGTGAATTTTCAACTAAAATTATGAATTTCCAACCAAGAAAATTAATTTTTAATAAAGAAGGTAAACTTTTAACCAAAAAAGACAAATTTTCTAGAAAACATTTAAATTATCAAACCATAAATATTAATTTTCTAGCAAACAGACGAATTTTCAACAAGATAATTTAATTTTAAACCAAAGAAATGAATTTTCAATTAAAATTATGAATCTTCAACAAAAAAATAATTTGTAACAAAGTAGTTCAACTTTCGGCCCAGAATTCAAATTTTCTAATCAAAAAGACGAATTTTCAACACATAAAGTTTTTTCAGTCAAAACAGAAAAAAAATTGCATCCAAATTGTTGAAATTTCAAGCCAAAAGACGAATTAACTAAAAAAAATCGATTTTCAACGAAAAAATTATATTTCTAGGTGAAAAATTAATTTAAAATTAAAAAAAAAAAACTTTCAATAACATAATTCAATTTTCAACCCAAAAGATGAATCTTCAAACAAAAGAATACATTTTTAACAAAGTGGTTCAACTTTCACCCAAGCAGTTAAATTTGCAATTTCAAAAATTAATTTTCAACAATAAACAATTGAAAAAGAACAAAATAAAAATAAATTACTAAAAAGAACATTATATCAGTGTAGCCTCAAACTTCATTTTCAAAATTCTCTAACTTTACTCTGACCAATTTTTTATAGATATAGATAGATTTTATAGGTAAAAAATTCAGGATAAATTTATAAGACTTCAAAACAATTCAAGTTAAATTCAAAAGAAATTAAATGAACTGGAAAAAAATTTTCAAATAAAAAAAAAAATCAATTGATTTACGTAAAATTAGAATGAATTTAGAGGAATTTAAGAAAAACGAGAAGAATTAGATGAAATTTATAAAAATTCAAGGTGAATTAAAAAAAAATTCAAATGAATTGAAAAAAATTTTAAAATATGAAAAAAATTAATTGAATTCAGTAAATATGAAGTGAGCTTAGAAAAATTCATGGGAATTCAAAGGAATTTGATGAAATGCCTAAGAATTCAAGGTGAGGTTAAAATACTGAGGAAATTTAGAAGAATTAAAGTGAATTCGAAAAATTCAAGAGAATTCTAAAGAATTTGAAAGAATTCAGGGTAAATTAACAAGAATTCAGGGTGAATTCAAAAAAAAATTTCGGATCACTGCAAATCTTTGAAAATCCTACTAATTTCTAATAAAAAAAGTGACTAATGACTACAAAACAATTCAAAAGAATTTAAATAAATTGGAAAGATAAAAAAATAAAACTATTTATTTCAGTGAAATTTGAGTGAATTTAGAAGAATTAATGGGAAATGAGAAGAATTCGATGGAATTCTTAAAAAAGCAAGCTGAATTTAAAAACAAATTAAGTGAATTGACAAAAATTCAATAATACGAAAAAATTAATTGAATTCAGTAAGTTTGAAATGAGTTTAGAAAAATGAAAAGGGCATTCAAAAGAATCTGATTTTGATTCAGAAGAATTCGAAAGAATTTGAAAGAATTCAGGATAAATTAATAAGAATTAAGGGAATCTTTTAAAAGATTTAAAAGAACTTCTGGGAATCTTTTAAAATTTCCTAAAATATTTCAAATCCTTTGATATCTTTTGAAATCCCTTGAAAATTTGGAAAGACTTTGAAAACGCCTGGGAATCATTGACAATTCCCTCAAATATTGAAAACCCTTTGAAATCCCATTACATTAATGGAAATCTATTGAAAATTCCTTGGAATATTTTTAAATACCCCAAAATATTTAAAATCCCTTTAAATTTTTAAAATATACTTAAAATCACTTACAATCTTTTTAAATACCCCAAAAACCCTTAAAATTTTTCAACTCTCTTAAAAATTCCTTGAAATCTTTTAAAATACCCTAAAATATTTGAAATTCTTTGAAATCTTTCGTAACTCTTTAAAGCTCTTGAAAATTCCTTGGAATTTTTAAAGATACCCTTAAATCTTTAAATTTCTTTGGAATCCCTTCAAATATTAAAATATATTAAAAATTCTTAGGAATCTTTCAAAATACCCAAAAATATTTCCAATCTTTTGAAATCCCTGGAAATCTCGTAAAGCTCGGGAAAATGTCTTGGAATGTTTTAAAATACCCTAAAATATTTAAAATCCCTTCAAATTTTGGAAATATAATAATCATCCATTATAATCTTCTTAAATACCCTAAAATCCCTTTATATTCTGGAAATCTATTGAAAATTCCTTGGAATATTTTTAAATACCCCAAAATATTTAAAATCCCTTTAAATTTTTAAAATATATTTAAAATCACTTACAATCTTTTTAAATACCCCAAAAACCCTTTAAATTTTTCAATTTTTTTGAAAATTCCTTGGAATTTTTAAAGATACCCTTAAATCTTTAAATTTCTTTGGAATCACTTCAAATATTAAAATATATTAAAAATTATTTGGAATCTTTCAAAATACCCAAAAATATTTCCAATCTTTTGAAATCCCTGGAAATTTCGTAAAGCTCGGGAAAATTTCTTGGAATGTTTTAAAATACCCTAAAATATTTAAAATCCCTTTAAATTTTTAGAATATATTAAAAATCCCTTATAATATTTTTAAATTCCCCAAAAACCTCTTTAAATACTTCAATTCTCTTGAAAATTCCTTGAAATCTTTTAAAATATCATGAACAATTTTAAAATCCTTTAAATTTTGGAAATATAATAATCGTCCATTATAATCTTTTTAAATACCCTAAAATCCCTTCATATTCTTGAAATCTATTGAAAATTTCTTGGAATATTTTTAAATAGCTAAAAATCATAAAAAATCATTGTAAATCCCTTTAAATTTTTTAAAACTCCTGGAAATCCTTTGAAATGTTTTGAAATACCCTATAATATTTAAAATCCCTTCAAATTTTGAAAATATAATTGAAATCCCTTAACATTTTAAAAATATATTAAAATCCCTTATAATCTTTTGAAATACCCCAAAACCCCTTTAAATTTCGAAAATCTCTTGAAAATTCCTTGAAATCTTTTTAAATACCCTAAAATATTTGAAATCCTTTGAAAACTTTCGTAATTTTTTAAAGCTCTTGAAAATTCCTTGGAATTTTTAAAGATACCCTTGAATCTTTCAATTCCTTTGGAATCCCTTTAAATGATTGAAATCTATTAAAAATTCTTTGGAATCTTTTTAAATACCCTAAAATAGTTCAAAATCTTTTGAAATCCCCTGAAATTTCTTAAAGCTCGGGAAAAATTCTTTGGAATGTTTTGAAATACCCTAAAATATTTAAAATCCCTTAAAAATTTTTAAATCGATTTAAAATTCCTTACATTTTTTAAAATATATTAAAATCCCTTATAATCCTTTTAAGTATCACAAACCCCCCTTTAAATTTTTCGAATCTCTTGAAAATTCCTTGAAATCTTTAAAAATACCCTAAACAATTTAAAACCCCTTTAAATTTTGGAAATTTAATAATCATCCATTATAATCTCTCAAAATACCCTAAAATCCCTTCATATTCTTGAAATCTATTGAAAATTCCGTGAAATATTTTTGAAGAGCTAAAAATCTTTAAAATCATTGAAAATCCCTTCAAATTTTTTGAAGCTATTGGAAATTCTTTGGAATGTTTTGAAATACCCTAAAATATTAAAAATCCCTTTAAATTTCTAAAATATACTTAAAATCTCTTCAAATTTTGAAAATATAATTGAAATCCCTTAACATTTTAAAAATATATTAAAATCCCTTATAATCTTTTTAAATACCCCAAAACCCCTTTAAATTCTTTAAATCTCTTGAAAATTCCTTGAAATCTTTTTAAATACCTTAAAATATTTGAAATCCTTTGAAATCTTTCGTAATTTCTTAAAGCTCTTGAAAATTATTTGGAATTTTTAAATATACCCTTAAATATTTAAATTTCTTTGGAATCCCTTCAAATGATTGAAATATATTAAAAATTCTTTGGAATCTTTTAAAATATCCTAAAATAGTTCAAAATCATCAAATTTCTAGAAAAAGAGCTGAATTTTTAAATAAAAAATAAAATAATTACATTTTCAGTTTAAAAAAAAAAATAATTTTCAACTAAAATAAGAAAAAATTTTGAACAAAATAGTAAAATCCTCAACCAAATTTTTTCTATCCAAGAAAGATCAAATTTCTTCCAAAAGAGATGAATTTTTAAACCAAAAATGAAATAACTACATTTTCAGTTAAAATATTCAGTTTTTCTACAAAAAAAAAGAATTTTCAACCAAAAATATTAATTTTGTACGAAAACAGTCAAATTTTCAACAAAATGTATGAATTTTAAATCAAATAGTTTAAATTTCAATTTAAAAATATTATTTTCTACCAAAGATCAAGTAGTTCAATTTTAATTTAAAAACTAAATTTTCAACCAAGAAAAGAATAGATTTTCAACAAAATAGTAAAATCCTCAACTAAAATTCGTTTATCCAAAAAATATAAAATTTTAACCAAAAGAAAGTTCAGTCGAAAAAGTTTATTTTTAAAAAAAAATAATAAAAATTCAACCAAGACAATTGATTTTCTAACAAAAAATTCAAATTTACAACAAAATACCCTAATTTTCAACCAAATAGTTGAATTATCTACAAAAAAAAGATTTTCATCAAAATAGTCAAATCCTCAACCAAATTTTTTTTCCAAGAAAGATCAAATTTCTATTAAAAGAGATGATTTTTCAAATAAAAAATAAAATAATTAGATTTTCAGTTTAAAAAAAAAATAATAATTTTCAACTAAACAGAAAAAGAATTTTCAACTTGAGAAAGAAAAAATTTTGAAAAAATAGTAAAACCCTCAACCAAATTTTTTCTATCCAAGAAAGATAAAATTTCTTCCAAAAGAGATGAATTTTCAAACCAAAAATGAAATAATTACATTCTCAGTTTTTCTACAAAAAAAAAAATGTTCTACCAAAAAGATTAATTTTGTACAAAAAAGTCAAATTTTCAACAAAATGTTTGAATTTTAAATCAAATAGTTTAATTTTCAACTAAAAAATATTATTTTTAACCAAAGATTGAGTAGTTAAATTTTCAGTTAAAAAATTAATTTTCAACCAACAAAGAGCAGATTTTCAACAAAATAGTAAAATCCTCAACTAAAATTCGTTTATCCAAAAAATATAAAATTTCTACCAAAAGAGATGAGTTTTCAAATCAAAAATGGAATAATTACATTTTCAGTTTAAAAAATTGATTTCCAACCAAAAAGAAAATGAATTTTCAACTAAAAAAAGAAAAAAATTTGAACAAAATAGTAAAATCCTCAACCAAATTTTTTCTATTCCAGAAAGATCAAATTTCTTCCAAAAGGGATGAATTTTCAAACCAAAAATGAAATAATTAAATTTTCAGTTTTTCTACAAAAAAAAATATTCTACCAAAAAGATTAATTTTGTACAAACAAAGTCAAATTTTCAACAAAATGTATGAATTTTAAATCAAATAGTTTAATTTTCAACTAAAAAAGATTATTTTCGATCAAAAAAAGAACCAATTTTCAACAAAACAATAAAATCTTCTACCAAAATTTCTTTATCCAAAAATCGAATTTCTACACAAAGAGCTGAATTGTCTAAACCAAAAATAAAATAAATACATTTTCAGTTGAAAAAATTAATTTTCGACCCAAAGAAAAATTAACAAAATAGCAAAATCATCAACAAATTAGTGTGATCCAAAAAAGATTAAATTTCTACGAAAGGAAATTAATTTTCAAACCAAATTAAATAATTACATTTTCAGTTTAAAACAATTGATTTTCCACACACAAAAAAAAACGAATTTTCAACCAAATAGATTAAAATTAATTAATTAAAAAAAATGAATTTTCGGCTAAAAAGAAAAAGAATTTTCAACCAAAAAAGAACAAATTTTCAAAAAAATAGTAAAATCCTGAACAAAATTTTTTTTATCCAAAAAAGATCAAATTTCTTCCAAAAGAGATGAATTTTTTAACCAAAAATGAAATAATTACATTTTTAGTTAAAAAGAATATAATTTCCTGAAAAAAAAAGAATTTTCAAACAAAAAGATTAATTTTCTAGCAAAAAAGTCCAATTTTCAAAAAAATGTATGAATTTCGAAGCAAATAGTTTACTTTTCAAATAATAAAGATTATTTTCAACCAAAGATACAGTAGTTAAATTTTCAGTTGAAAAATTAATTTTCAACCAAAAAAAGAATAGATTTTCAATAAAATAGTAAAATCCTCAAACAAAATTTGCTTATCCAAAAAATATAAAATTTCTACCACGAAATTTTCCTAATGTCTGTCTATTTTCTTAAAAATATGTTATGTTATTTCTAACTGTTGAAAATTGAAGGAAATTAAATTTTCCTCAATTGAAAATTGAAGAAATAAAAAAAAGATGTATGAAAATTATGTTTAAAAAGAAAACTTTTTTTCCTTAAATATTATTCATCGCAAAACATATCGCAAAATTCATCCATTTTAGTTTTTTTTTATAGAAAATTGAATTTCCCATTGTCTTCAATTTTCAACAGTTGAAAATGGAAAAAGTTGAAAATTGAAGAAAATTTGAAATTTAATTTTCAACAGGTGAGTTTTCAATTTTCTTCAATATTTAACAGCTGAAGCTTTAAAAAGATTGATAACTGAAAAAATTGATAATTTAAAAAAAAAACAATTTGGTCTTCAAATTATTTTCAATTTTAATATCGCAAGATTCAACCATTTTTTTTTATAGAAAATTGAATTTCCAAATTTCATGAATTTTCAACAATTCAAAGAGGAAGAAAATTGGATTTTTAGCAGTAGAATTTTTAGTAGTTGAAAATTGAAGAAAACTGAAAATGAAAAAAATAAGAATTTTTCTCTAGAAATTGTTTCAAAATGAAAACTTTTTTTCTTTAAATATTATTTTTTCTCAAGTTTGTCTATTTTCTTAAAATGATGTATCAATATTGTATTTAGGATTTGGGTTTATAAAGAAAAGTTTGTAATTTTCACATAGTAAAATTCAACCATATGTAGTTTTTTTACAGAAAATTGAATTTCCCATTTTCTTCAATTTTCAAATTTCTTGAATTTTCAACAGTTGAAAATGGAAGAAAATTGAACTGTTAAAAATGTAAAAAAATTGAACTGTAGAAAATTGAAAAAAATTGATAATTAAAAAAAATTTACAATTAAAAAAAAATTTGTCTACCAATTATTTTCAAAAAGTAAACTTTTATTCCTTAAATATTATGTTTCCTCAAGTTTGTCTATTTTCTCAAAATTTTGTCTCAATATTTTAATCAGGATTCACTTTTATAAAGAAGCGTCTACAATGTTAATATCGCAAAATTCAACCATACGCAATTTTTTTAACCAAAAATTGAATTTCGAAATTTCTTGAATTTTCAACAATTGAAAATGCAAAAAAATTAAAAATTGCATTTTTAGCAGTTGAATTTTCAGCAATTGAAAATTGATCTGTTGAAAATTGAAGAAAATTGACAACTAAAGAAAAAGAAAGTAGTTTTATAAAGAAGTCAATTTATAATTTTCATATCGCAAAATTCAACCATATGTAGTTCGGTTTACAGAAAATTGAATTTTACATTCTCTTCAATTTTTAACAGTTGAAAATGGAAAAAATTGAAAATTGAAAAAAATGGACGATTGAATTTTGAACAGTTGAGTTTTCAATTTTCTTCAATATTTAACAGCTGAAAATGAAAGAAAATTAATAATTGAAAAAAATTTTCAATTAAAAAAAAAATTTTGTCTACATCCTTAAATATTATTTTCCTCAAGTTTGTCTATTTTTTTTAATTTTGTCTCAATATTTTTGATTTAGAATTGACTTTTATATAGAAGCAGAAAGAATTATTTATAATTTTCATATTGCAAAATTCAACCATATTAGGTTTTAATCAGAAAATGTAATCTCTCATTTTCTTCAATTTTCTTGATTTTTGAACAGTTCAAAATTTAAGAAAATTGACAATTGTATTTTCAATAGTTGAATTTTCAATTTCCAGCAATTTTCAGCAGCTGAATTTTTTATCTTCTTGAATTTTCAAATTTCGTGTATTCAACTGAAGAAAATAGAAAATTCAATTTTGAACAGTTTAATTTTCTTCAAATTTCAATTTTCTTGCATTTCCAATAATGGAAAATGAATGAATGAATGAAAATGAAAATAAATTAAAAAATTTTCAATTTTCTAGAATTTCCAACAGTGAAAAAATTGAGAACTGAATTTTGAATAGTTGAAAATTGAAGAAAATTGACAATTGAATTTTTAACTTTGATTTAAAAATTGAAGTGTTGAAAAATAAAATTTGAATTATTAAAAGTTGAATTCACTTCCCCTTTCAATTTTAATTCATTTTCAACAATTGAATTTTCTTGAATTCTCAACAATTGATGTTTCAATTTCCTTGAATTTTCAACATTTGAAAATTGAAGATAATTGACAATGGAGTTTTCAAAACTTGAATAATGATTTTTTTTAAATTTTGAACAGTTGAAACTTGAAAAAATTGAATTTTCTTTAGTTTTCTTAAATTTTCAACAGTTGAAAATTGGTTAAAAGTTCTTTTTTTTATTGGAAAGGCTACTATTATATTTTTAGTTCTGAATTCATCTCGTTTGGTTAAAAATTATATTATTTGGTTGAAAACTTAATTGTTTTGATGAAAATGCAACTATATTGTTAAAAAGTATCTTTTTTTTTAAAAGCTGAATTACTTTGTCAAAAATTCATTTTTTTAGTTGAAGGTTCATCTCTATGGTTGAAAATTTAACTATTTTGATGAAAATTCGTTTCATGTTTGGTTGAAAATAAATTTGTTAAACTTACAGTTAAACTATTCCATTTTTGGTCGAAAAATTATCCTTTTTAGTTAAAAATTTATATATTTGGTTAACAATAATTTTTTTTTAGTTGAAAGTTTAACTTTTTGGTTGAAAAGTAATGAATTTTGTTGATTTCGTCTTTTTTGGTTGAAAAGTCGATTATCTGACTTAAAGTTGAACCATTTTGTAAAAAAAATAATTTTTTCAATTGAGGATTCATAATTATAGTTGAAAATTCACTAGTTACTTTTAAATTAAATTTGTTGTTATACATTCTACTGTTTTGTTGGAAATTCATCTTTTTTGCTTTAAAATTCGACAATTTGGTAAAAAAATCATATTTTTGGATTGAAAATTCAACTTTTTTGTGGATAATTCATCTTTTTGTCTTTAAAATTAAATATTTAATTTGCTTGAAAATTCATGTATTTTGTTCAAAAATTGTATTTTTTGGTCGAAAGTTCACTTTTTTGGTTGAAAAATTGAACAACTTTGTTGAAAAATTCGTTTTTTTTTGTTACATTTTTTCCATCTGAAAATTTAACTATTCCATCTTTGGTTAAAACTTTATCCTGTATATTGGATAAGTTAAAAATTCGTTTTTTTTTTTAATAAAAAATTAATCTTCCTGGTCGAAAATTCATTTTTTTGGCTTGAAAATTCAATAATTTGGTAAAAAAATTAAACTACTTAGTTGAAAATTAAACTATTTGGATGAAAAATCATATTTTTGGGTTGAAAATTTAACCTATTTGTAGATAATTAATCTTTTTGACTTTAAAATTAAATCATTTGTTTGAAAATTCATGTAATTTGTTCAAATTTCGTCTTTTTTGGCAAAACGTTAATCTTCTTGGTCAAAAATTCATTTTTTTTGTTTTTTCTTGTTAAAAATTATTCAGTTTTTCTCTGAAAATTTAACTATTTCATGTTTGGTTAAAACTTTATTCTGTATATTGGATAAGTTGGAAATTCGTCTTTTTTATAGAACATTAATCTTCTTCGTTGAACATTCATCTTTTTGATTGACAAATTAACAATTTGATAGAAGATTAAAATATTTGGTTAAAAATTAAACTTTTCGGTTGAAAAATCATATTTTTTGGTTAAAAATTCAACAATTTGATAGAAAATTCATATATTTTCTTAAAAAGTCGTCTTTTAGGGTAGACAATTTTTCTTGTTTGTCAACTATTTAGTTGTAAATTCAACTATCTTGTTAAAAATTCATCTTTCTTGATTGAAAATGAATTTTTTTGATGAAAACTCAACTGTGTTTTAAAATATTTATCTTTTTGGAAAATTTAACCATGTTATCAAAAAATCATCCTTTTGAATTGAAAATTCATCTTTTATGATAGAAAAGTCATCCTTCTTGGTTAAAAATTCAACTTTCTTTTTTGAGAAGTATCTTTTTTGTTAAAAATTCAACTGTCTTCGAAAAAAGTCGTCTTTTTGGCTTTCAAATTCTACCATTTGGTTAAATCTTCAATTATTTTTCTGGAACCCCGTCTCTTTTATCAGAAAGTTCATCCATCTGGTTGTTAATGCAATTGTTTGGTTGAAAATTCGTCTTTTTGTGTTGAAAATTCATCTCTTTGGGTAGAAAATCTTTTTTGGTTAAAAATTCAACTATTTTGTAGAAAATGCAATATATTTTGGCTTGAAATCTAGGGAATTTAAAGGTATTGCTAGATCATAAGAGGTAATGGAAGGCACGTCAATATATCATTCGACGTGTCTCGAAGACGCGAACAAGCATCTCAGGTACGGTACTGTAGTATATATGAAATGAGACAAAGTTTTTCATATATGAACAGAATACACCAGTTTTTTTGAAACTTTGTAAATCTGTACTGGTACACTGTTAGAAATGTTTGCAATTTTTGTATACACGGGCATATTAAATTTCATATATGTTTAATAAATTCATTACTCTTCGTAATTTTAGTATACTTACGTATACTAAATTTCTTTTATGAAGTTATATGTATACTAAATTTATTAAGTGTACATGAAATATAACATAGAATCCAAGTATCTGTTAATTGCTAAAGTTTCCCTAATTTTTTAGTTACAAATATTTTAAACACATTACAATTTCACAACAAATCAGAATTCTTTGATAATTTATTTCAAATTTTTAATTTCAAAATTCGTTTATTGTTGATAATTTTTCAACCAAACAGATGAATTTTCAATCAAGAAAATTAAGATTCTATAAAAAAGATAAAATTTCAGCAAAAATGTAATAGTTGCATTTTCAGATGAAAAAATTAATTTTTAATTTAAAAAAACTAATTTTCAATAAAAGGAATGAACTTTCAAACAAAAAGAATAATTTTAACATAGCACATGAATTTTTAACCAAATTTTGATTGCTCAAAGGAATTTTCAACAAAAAACATACATTTTTTATCAAATAACTGAATTTTTAACTAACGAAGATAAATTTTAAACCGTGCGTGTACACGGTATTTTCAGTTGAAAAAATTTATCAAAAAAAAAAAAAAAATTCAACAAAACAGTTCAATTTTCCAAGAAAAGAAATTATTTTTCAACTAAAATAATGAATCTTTCACAAAAAAATGAGTAACGTTTTCAAATCATGTACAATTTTCTGTAAAATATATAACAAAACTTCGACTCTTGATAAGAGCTAGGAAAATGAATTTATTAATTTGATATTTCACAAAAGTTTCACTAAAAGGATGAAAAATATATTTAGTGTCAATTTTAAAACAATCCAGAATTTCAACAAATAAACATCTCTGATAAAAAATGTGTAGTAAAAAGATATAGAAAACTATTTTCACAGGAATCGACAAATAAATACAATAAATTACAATCAAAATTAGAGGAAAGTACAACTTTTTTCTATTATTGAGACGAATTTTGATTGTACACCATATATGCCATTTAAAATTATCTCATTGCAATGCTCTCAATATTTGTCATCCAAGGTCAAAAAAGAACAACTTTTTGACTGCAAATAAAAATTGAACAATTGAGAAAGAATTGATCACGGTCATTGAAATTAGAAGATTCGAAATCTTGAAGATAATCATTTTTTCATTTTATGTCATAAAAACTGAACCGCTAATTAAAACACTCGAAGTGGAATAATTTTTAATTCTAAACTTTTAAAATTAAAGCTTAAAAAATGTTAATTCAAATGCTCAATAATTTTCGTGTATGAAATAAAATCTTTTAAAACTTTCCAAGTGAAAATTTCTTAATTAAAAGCCGTTAAATTGCGAAATTTTAACTTTTATACGTTTTACAGTTAAAATATTTGAAAAAGTAGAAATCCACACTATAATTTTCAATGCTATGAATTAAACAATGAATAAAAAAATTTATAAATTTTCAAACCTATATCATTTTAGTAATTTTAAGCAATTTTTAGCTAGAAACATTAATTTATGCATTAACATTGGTTTTAAAATCTTTTAAAATATTCTCTCAAAAATTTGAAGAAAAAAAATAATTAAAAAATTTTCTAGGAATCTCATAATAATTTAATTATCTTGGAACTCGAATTTTTCTTACAATTTTTTGAAAATCCTGCATAAGAAGCTTATAAATTTTTTGTTCCACATCTTCAAAAATTTACATTGACATTTAAATGTTTTGAAATCTTTTCACGTTTTAAAGTATTTTGGAATCTTTTCGAAACCTCGAAATATATTTTAAACTTACTCTATTATTTTACAAATTAATAATTGTTCAATTCTCATATATCATTCGAAAATGTTTTGAAAATATTTTTGAATATTCTTTCAAAATGAATTTTTCAAACAAAAAAAATCATTTAAAATTTTCCCAGCAAACTTAAGAAGTTTTTTTTTCATTCTTTTAAGACCTTTAAAGATCCTTAAAAAGCTTCGAAATTTTATTTCGTAATCTTCCAAAATATAAATTTAGTTTTCTATTTTTCGAAATATTTTCCAGCTTTAAATTAAGTTTGGATCTTCTCAAAACTTGTAAATATCAGTTAAACTAATTTAAATTTTTTCCAAATTGATAATTGTTCAATTGTCATTTATCATTTGATTGTTTTTTTAAGTCTTTTTAAATATTCTCTTTAAATTAATTTTTCAAAATAAAAAATCATTTAAAATTTTCCCACCAAACTTAAGAAATTTTTTTTAATTTCTTAAAACCTTTACAAATCTTTAAAGAGCTTCGTAATTTTTTTTCGTAATTTTCAAAAATCTAAATTTAGTTTTTTTTTCGAAATATTTTCCAGTTTTAAATTAAATTTGTATCTTCTCAAAACTTGTAAATATCTCTTAGACCTATAATAAAAGTCCAATAGAATGATACTAAAAGAAGTTGCACTAACGTGAAGGTGATAAAACACCTGAAAAAGTGAAAAAAATAATTTTAGATGAGAACACTTGACGTATTCTGCCCCCTGTACACTTGCATAAATTTAAAAATGCTAATAAATACTCAGTTCTCAATCTCCATTCTTGAAGCAGACCACAGTCATGTGGTCTGCATAAGTTTATTATTTTTTTTTTACACGATTGACTGTATTTTTTAATTCAAGAACATTTTAATTATAATAATGGATTGCTAGAATATTTTTTAACAATATAGTTATAATATAATCCTTCTATAAATAATCGATTGGACACGATTTATAACGATTAAGAGTGATCAAAAGTTGAATAGGAATTTTGAACTAAAAAAATAATAATTTTTAACCGAAAATAAAATAGTAAAATTTTTAATAAGAAAAAAAATCATTTTAAACCAAACATGAGAGTTTTCAACTGAAACGGTAAATATTCAACTGAAATAGTCAAAACTTAAATAAATAAATTTCGAGTTAAAAAAATGAATGTTTGACCAAACAAACGCACTGATAAATCTTCAAATAAAATTGTAAATATTAAACTGGAATTGTTGAATTTCAAACCAGAAAGATGAATTTTGTACTTCACTGTTGAATGTTCAACAAACTGATGAATGCGTTATCGATGCTTTGACCTTCAATTTTTAATGGTCTGTACACAAATGTGGGGAGAGTACGAAGGCCGAGCACGTAGAGCGAGGTAAATATTTTATCGAGCCTGAAGCGCGAGATTATTATATCATCAAGCGCGAAGTGCGACTTTGGTTGAACTTTTTTTTTGTAGTCAATTAGGAAATTGAATTTTTGGTTGAAAACTCATAATTTTCAGTTGAAATTCAACTATTTGGTATCCACATTAGTTTTACCTAAATAGGAACTGAATTTCTAAGCAGAAGAATATAAAATAAAAATGTCTTGAAATTAATTATGGTTAAAATTCATGGACTCTAGAGACACATTCAAGAAATGAATTATCTTTTTGGTATTACTTAATTATTTAATCAATAGATGGTGCAAATATATTTAAGAATATCTTGTGATAAAATTTCTCGAGGCTGTCTGAATGAAACATATTGAATGAATCCTTGGAAAATCAAAAAAACATTATATATAATAAACTCGCTAAACTGTATATATATTTCGAGTAGATTGTTTAAAAAAAAGCGAAATATCGTAATAGCTCCGTACTATGAAAAATTATACCTGGAAAAAACTTGAGATACTTGAACAACCCGGAATTACCTGCACATTTTTGAGAACATTGACAACAGTTTTTGAGTTTGTATATATTCGTTGGTAACGTGTCGCTTATGTCCAATTGAGACGTGTAGATCGAGTCTAATTATCAAGTATCTAACATTTTCAAGGATAGTAAATACATTTTTGTTATAAGGCAAAAGCGCCAAATCACTGCCTAAATTTAGTAATATGAGCAATATTTGTCACTATGACGTGAAGTCTGGTACCTGTTAACGTACGACCAATTCAAGATCTTTGCAGTTGAAGTTCAAGAAAGTTTCGAGAAATCAGTTCGTGTTTCAAGAAGGATGAGAGCTGTTAATTTTATTCTGTTCTTCTGCAGCTTCATATTATTTCGCAATGCTGTTTGTAAGTAGAATATAATATAACAATAAGTCAATCATACACTAAAATATCTTACATTCAGATATCGACTGTATCCAAAAATTCACATTTTACTTTGAAACAGTTGAAATTTATTTTCATCATCATTATACGTATTTCGAAAAAAAATGGTTTGGGGTGCGGCAAAACATTTGATTCTACAATTTTAAAACTGAACGTGGCTATATATTTAGATGCGAACATGGAAGGAAATAAATATGGAGTAAAATTTTTGTAACATATGTTAGCGGAAAACTGAGCCTATGGGAACACTCAAATATTGAATATGATATTTTGAACTTGGTTTGGAAAACAATTTATTTAATTGAAATTTAATAAGGTTTGAACCGTAATTTTTGCCAACATATGCTAGGAAACTTTTCGTTGAATACGCTACTGCATATTACGTATTGTGCTATTTTACATACGTCCAGCAGAAGTGCTATCAAAAATAACCGGTGTGTTGCCTCCGCTTGTTTTCGGTTTATATTTCGGGGTAAGTTTCTATCATTTTCGGACTAATTTACCCCAAGTACCAACTAAAAAAAAATTGTTCACAAAAGTTATAATCAAATTTTGAAAAATAAAACAATCGAATCCAAAAGGCACTTTTCGGTTGCAAAGTCGACCCCCCCTGGGATTGTCTGCTTCCTTGCTTTTTTTTCTCTCTCGAAGGATACTCAGAGCATCCGCTGAGAAAGTTCATCTTCATTAATGTTCTGAATACTACCTAATTTTTCACATTTTTCTACATTCAGCAATTTATTTAATTTAGAATTTCAATTTTCAACTTCTTCAATACATTTTTCGGAATAAAAGCATGTAATTTAGGTAAATTGTGATTGACTTTCTCAATACACCACGTTAAATGTATTTCAATAACAGCTCTTAACTATCCAGGTCGATTAAGCAATATGTTTGCTACTTAATACGTTAGATACGAAATAATTAAGTAATATGAATATTATAAATTACCGAATCATTCTGCTTACGTAAAATGTATTTAATTAATTTTTATAAATTATGATTGACTTTCCTGATAGAAGACGTAAAATGTATTTCAGTAACAGCTTTAACTGTCCAGGTCTATTTAATAATATTTTTTCTATATAATACGTAAGATACGCAATAATTAAGTAATATGAACAATATGAATTACTGAATCATCATTCTGACTAATACGTCAAATTTATTTCATTGATTATTTATTTCATTAATTTTTATAAATTATGATTGACTTTCCTAATCTAAGACGTAAAATGTATTTCAATAACGGCTTCAACTATCCAGGTCTATTTAACAATATTTTTGTTATTTAATACCTCAGATACGAAATAATTAAGTAATATGAATAATATTGATTACTGGATTATTATTCTGTTTAATACATAAAATGTATTTCATTAATTTGAATGAATTATAATTGACTTTCTCAATAGACGACGTAAAATGTATTTCAATAACAGCTCTAACTATCCAGGTCTATTTAACAATATTTTTTCTATTCAATACGTAAGATACGCAATAATCAAGTAATATGAACAATATTTATTACTGAATCATTATTCTGCCTAACACGGAAAATTTATTTAATTATTTTTATAAATTATGATTGACTTTCCTAATACAAGACGTAAAATGTATTTCAATAACAGATTCAACTGTCCAGGTCTATTTAACAATATTTTTGCTATTTAATACTTCAGATACGAAATAAGTAATATGAATAATATTGATTACTGAATTATCATTCTGTTTAATACATAAAATGGATTTCATTAATTTTAATAAATTATGATTGACTTTCTCAATACAGAACGTAAAATGTATTTCTGTAATTTTTCTACATTTTTCGTCCAGTCACAGATTTTCTACTTCATCATTATGCGCTTTCTATTTCGGCCAATACAATAGTACCATATTCCTTTTTTTGTTCAAAATTTAACTACTTAGTTGAAAGTCCAACTATTTTATTAAAAATTCTTTTTTTCTCTCTGATTGATCATTCATAACTTTAGTTGGAAAATCTTCTCTTTTTTTATTCAAAATTTAACAACTTTGTTTACATATTTTTAAAATTATTTGTTTAACTGCAAATTTAACTATTCCATGTTTGGTTGAACATTTGTCTTTTTCAGTTGAAAATTCAACTATTTGGTTTAAATTTTTGTATTTTATTGAAACTTTGTCTTTTGTGTAGAAAATTAATATTCTTGGTGACTAATTCACCTTTTTGGTTTGTTTGGTTCAAAATTTATGTATTTTGTTCAAAATTATTATTTTTCAGTAGAAAATTAATCTTTCCGATTGAAAATTCACTTCTTGGGTTGAAAATATTTTTTTTCATTGAAAATAATTTTTTTTATCGAAAATTATTTTTTTAAATTAAAAATGGAACTGAATTTTTTGTCGAATTTTTTCTTCTGATATACATTCAATCGTTTTTGTAAAAAATTAATTTGTTTGGTTGAAAATTCAATTATTTCGTTAAAAATTTATTTGCTTAGAAACTCATTTCTCTAACTGAAAATTAAACTATTCTTTTTTTTGTTGAAAATTGATCTTTTTTAGTTGAAAATTCTTCTATTTTGTTAAAAATTTGTGACTATTTCATTTCTCATCGAATTTTTTTTATAAACATTTAATCTTTTTTTTTTTGAAAATTTAACTATTTCGTTAAAACTTTATTTAATTTATAGTTGAAACTTATTTCTCTAACTGAAAATTAAACCACTCTATTTTTCATTGAAAGTTTTTTTTTTAGTTGAAAGTTCATCTGTTTTGTTAAAAATTTATTTTTTCGGTAGAAAATTAACCTTTTTGGTTGAAAATTCAACTATTAGGATAAAAATTTATTTTTTCCGATGGAGATGCATAATTTTAGTCAATATTCAATTGTTTGATTGAAAAATTGTCTTTTTCAGTTGAAAAGTCAACTATTTCGTTGATAATTCAATTATTTTCTTGAAAGTCGTCTTTTTTCGTAAATTTTGTTTGTTTTTTGGTTGAAAATTCAACTACTTCAGTTAAAGATTGGTCATTTTAGTTGAAAATTATTTTATTTAGTTTAAAATTCAACGATTCCAGTTGAAGATTCATCATTTTAATTGAAAATTCATCAGTTTGGCGAAAAATTAATTTTTTCAACTGAAAATTTAACTGTTCCATTTTTGGTTGAAAACTGGTCTTTTTTATGTCACTCTGAATATATTTCCTTAGGTCGTTGGAAATCCATCCAGAGTGACATAGAAAAGACCAGTTTTCAACCAAAAATGGAATAGTTAAATTTTCAGTTGAAAAAGTCAATTTTTCATCAAACTGATGAATTTTCAACTAAAGTGATGAATCTTCAACTGGAATCGTTGAATTTGAAACTAAACAAAAAATAATTTTCAACTAAAATGGTCAATCTTTAACTAGAGTAGTTGAATTTTCAACCAAAAAACAAACAAAATTTACCCAGAAAGACGACTTTCACTAAAATAAATGAATTTTCAACGAAATAGTTGAATTTTCAACTGAAAAAGATAAATTTTCAATCAAACAGTTGAATTTTGAACTTAAAAAGATCAATTTTCAATAAAAATTGGAATATTTACATTTTCATTGGAAAAAATAAAATTTCCACAAAACTGATGAATTTTCAACTGGAATAGTTGCATTTTAAACCAAAAAGATTAATTTTTTAACAAAAAGGAAGACTTTTAACAAAATAAATGACTTTTCAAGAAAGTAATTAAATTTTCAACTAAAAAAGATTAATTTTCAACCAAAAATGGAACAGTTAAATTTTCTTTTAAAAAAATTAATTGTTCACGAAACTGGTGAATTTTTAACTAAAATGATGAATCTTTAATTGGAATAGTTGAATTTTAAGCAAAAAGATGAATCTTCAACTAAAGTGATGAATCTTTAACTGGAATAGTTGAAATTTCAATAAAAACCTTAATTTTTTACCAAAAAATACGATTTTAAACAAAATAAATGAATTCTTAACCAAAGAGTTTAATTTTGAACTGAAAAATATAAATTTTCAACCACAAATAAAATAGTTCAATTTTTAATTACAAAAAATTAATTTTCCACCAAAAAAATTCTTCATAATTTTTGAACCAATAGAAAAAATTTATAAATAATGTATTCAAGTACTTACTAATTTCAGAGAATTTTTAAACAGAAAAGGGGAAAAAGGAAAGTTTTTTAGAATATGGGAAAAAGGAAAATTTCAAGAAAAAATGGGAAACTAAGAAAAAAAGGGGAAGACTGTGCATCCTGCGCGTGGTTTTTTTTTGCCGTTGGAAAAGGGGGTCGGCGTGAGTGGATGTGAACCACAAACTCTCCATCCACTCACACCGAGCCCCTTTTCCAACGGCCGACCCATTTTCCAACGCCCCCTTTTCCGACAAAAAATCTGCAAATTCATTTTTTTTTTCATCTTTCTCGAAAAATATTAATTGAAAAAAAAGTATAAATAAAAAAATGTTTTTCGAGGAGATCTAAAACTTTTGTGAACAGCATTTTTTTCAAAATAAATATTTTTCGAGATTAAAAAAAAATTCTTGTCAAGTCAAAATTATTAATAAGTTGATTTATATTGATCTGCGCCAAACATCCTTTTAGTGCGTTCAACTAGGGTCTAAATCTAAAAGGAACCCCTAGGCTAGGCCAAGTATCAAGTCAATATTCTTGGGTGACCTTTTCGGAAGTAAACCCGGAGTTTCTTATTGGGTTCAAGTTCTAAATGTTATCCGAGTTTGTAACGTTATTTCAACTCACAACCCCCCCCCCCCTTGTTAACAAACTTAGTTTTTAGCCTTCCCCCTCAAACTGGTAACTTAGTTTATGGAAAGCATCGCCAGGCGACTTTTTCTTTTCGGACTACACTGCCGTCCTGATGAAGAAACTGTATAACTGCATTTTAGATTTAGACAAACCGAGATATTCAATAAAACGCGTTTGCATCTGTACCTTTTAACGTATGAGAGTTTTTGAAAAAAAAACTACTGTTCTTGGTTAAGTCGGGCATGCTCTATTCATTAAAATGAAAGAAATGTGGCAAATTCCAATTATTTCTATGCAAAACTGCAGATATACTAGATTTTAATGCACAAAGTCGCCGAGAATCCTTACTAATTAACGCATCTGCGCAGATGTGCTGCCGGAAAAGAGGATCGGGAATTTTATCATTCGGGAGATTTATTATTCGGAAATTTTATTACATATTTGGTAATTCTATCATTCGCGAATTTTATCATTCGGGAATTTTATTATTTGCCCATCTTTTCATTCGGGAATTTTAGTATTCGAGAATTTTTCATTTCGGGAATATTACAGCGTCGAGAATTTTATTTTTCAGGATTTTTCAGGATTTTTCAGGCCTTTCAATTTTCTGTCGGAAATTTTATTACTCAGGAATTTTATTATTTGGTAATTTTATCATTCTGGAATTTTATTTATTATTTATTATTTGGTAATTTTATTTTTCGCGATTTTTCAGTTGTCCCGCAGGAGAAAAAAAAATAAAAAATAAAAATAAAACGACGCAATAACTGAACTCCTTTAATTGTTATAATAAAAAAAATAAAAAAATATAATGAAAAATTATAAATAAAATAAGAGAAAAGTAAAAGTAGGAAAAAGAAAAAGTGAAAAAACTCACCAGAATGTAACCGAGCGGCGCAGCGACTGAAGAAGGAATGAACTTTTTCGATATATTTTGCCCTCAATGCGGGTCAAACTGCTGGGAAGGGTGCGAACAATCAACTGCTCAGTTTTGCATAGAAGTCCTGTGGGCTTAGGCATCTATCAGCTTGCGCGTGTATGAGAATATTTATTGACCACGCAATATCGCACCTGAGTCGTCCCGGCGCGTCAATAGAGGACAACGGCAGGTGCCTAATGCCTAGTGCCTAGTTAGTGCCTGATGCCTACCTCTGGGCGTTCTAGGAAACTCTAATGTTTACTCAATTGCTCAGCATAAAAGCACAAATGCAAGCATTCAAGTTGGATTAAACTCAATTTTTTATCAAACCATAGAAAACAATTATTTTCTAGATTTTTCATTTGCTAAAAGCCTGCTTTCGAGCAATTTCTGCTCTATTTCAAGGTGACAAATATTATTGGGTTTAATTATATTTTATTGATCAGGGGACGACTGAAAAATCCCGAAAAGTAAAATTCCCGAGACTGTAAAATTCCCAAATTGGAAAATTCCCGAATAATAAAATTTCCAAATAATGAAATTCACGAATAATAAATTTCCCGAATGATGACATTACAAAATAATAAAATTTCCGAATAATAAAATTATCAAATAATAAAATTCCCGAATAATAAATTTCCCGAATGATAAAATTAGAAAATAATAAAATTATCTAATAATAAAATTCCCGAATAATAAATTTCCCGAATGATAAAATTACAAAATAATCCCGAATAATAAAATTCCCGACAAAAAATTGAAAGGTCTGAAAAATAGCGAAAAATAAAATTTCCGTCGATGTAAAATTCCCGAATTGAAAAATTCGCGAATAATGAAATTCCTGAATAATAATATTACCGAATAATAAAATTCCAGAATCATACAATTACCAAATAATAAAATTCCCGAATAATAAATGTCCGGAATGATAAAATTACAAAATAATAAATTTGCCGAATGATAAAATTACAAAATAATAAAATTCCCGAATTATAAAATTATCGAATAATAAAATTCCCGAATAATAAATTTCCAGAATGGTAAAATTACCAAATAATAAAATACTCGAATAATAAAATTTCTAAATAATAACATTCCCGACAGAAAATTGAAAGGCCTGAAAAATCCCGAAAAATAAAATTCCCGAGAATGTATAATTCCCAAATTGGAAAATTCCCGAAATATAAAATTTCCAAATAATGAAATTCCCGAATAATAAATTTCCCGAATGATAAAATTACAAAATAATAAAATTCCCGAATAATCAAATTATCAAATAATAAAATTCCCGAATAATAAATTTCCCGAATGATAAAATGACCAAATAATAAAATTCCCGAATAATAAAATTATCAAACAATAAAATTCTCAAATTGAAAAACTCCCGAATAATAAAATTCCCGACAAAAAATTGAAAGGTCTGAAAAATACCGGAAAATAAAATTCCCGAGACTGTAAAATTCCCAAATTGGAAAATTCCTAAATAATTAAATTTCCAAATAATTAAATTTCCGAATAATAAATTTCCCGACAGAAAATTGAATGGCCTGAAAAATCCTGAAAAATAAAATTCCCGACGCTGTAAAATTCCCGAATTGAAAAATTCTCGAATAATAATATTCCCAAATGAAAAAATGATCAAATAATAAAATTCCCGATTGATAAAATTACCAAATAATGAAAATCCCGAATGAAAAAATTATCAAATAATATAATTCCCGAATAATAAAATTCACGAATGATAAAATTCGCGAACCAAAAATGTATGTACTTTGTTGAAAATTCGTTTTTTCGTTTGGTTACAAAACAATTTTTTTAACTGATAATTTAAGCAATCCAGTTGAATATTCCACAATTTCAGTTAAAAATTTATTCATCTCTTCCACAGTTGAAAATTCAACTATTACAGTTGAAGATTTACCATTTTAGTTTAAAATTCATCACTTTGGTTGAAAATTGAACTAAATTAATAGAAATTCGTGTTTTTTGTTGTAAAATTAATTTTTCAAACTGGAGATTCAACTATTGCATTTTTGGTTAAATTTTTTTTTTATTTCAAAGTTTACCTAGTTGGTTGAAAAATTTTCTTTTTTATTCAAAAATTCATGTGTTTCGTTGAAAATTCGTCTTTTTGGGTAGAAAATTAATGATTTTGGTTAAAAATTCATTTCTCACGTTGAAATTATTATTGCATTGAAAACTAAACGTAAATTATCTTAAAATTCGATAACTCAGTCAATTTCAACCATTTTTGGGGATATTTGGATATTCTACCATAAAATCAGAGTTTGAGACTGTAAAAGAAATTTCGCATATGAAACTTTTTTTAGTTTTGCTAGACAACTAGACCTACAATTTATACTATATTTCGTAAAAAGTATTTTTTCACTGTAAAAAAAAGTCACCTGGAAAAATTATCTTTTTTGTCCTGGAAAACCTGGAAAAGTTCTTGATTTTTTTTTAAAGAAACGCTAGACACCATGATATAACTGTATTTGGAAATTAGTTCTTATTTTTTAATAACTATTTAATGAAATAATAATAATTATTATTCATTACGAAGATATTGCAAAATACAACTGTTGTTCATTTAATATTAAAATATTTTTTGGTTGGAAAATCAACTATTTAATTTTTCCTTGAAAATTCATCTTTTTTTGCTTAAAGTTATACTAATTTAAAAAAAAAATTTCTTTCGTTGAAGATTCATTACTTTAGTTTAAAAATTCATCTCTATGGCTGAAAATTCAACTATTCTATTGAAAAATTCGTTTTTTTTTTAGTTGAAAGTTAATTTTTTAAAGAGAAAATTCAAATAGTCTATTTTTGTTTGAAAATATTTTCTTTTTCATTTAAAAATTTACTTCTTTTGTTGTAAATTGAACTATATTGTTAGAAATTCAATTTTTTTATCTTTTCACTATTCCATTTTTGGTTAATTTTTTGTGTATTTGAAAATTTTACAATTTTGTTGAAAATTCGTTTTCTTTTAGTAGAAAATTTACCTTTTTTAGTTAGAACTTCAAATATTTAGTTGGAAATTGATGTATTTTGTTGAAAATCTATCTTTCTAGTAGAAACTTAATCTTCTTTTTTGAAAACTCATATTTTTTGTTGAAAATTGAACTATTTCATTTTTCAATGTTATTAAAACACGTACTTTGAATTTCTTTTAGTAGATAATAATGTTATGTGCGTAAAATTCAAAAATAAGCAAGAAAAAGTGACCAGTAATTAAAATATTGAATTTTTCTCTTCAAACTGAATGACTGACTCTTTTACTTTATTTTACAAATGAATTATAAACTTTTATTATTAATTTGTTTAAAAAAAAAACTATTTTTCGTTTATTAAATTTAAATTTTCGCAGAACTCGGACCCGAACAGATCGTGCATTCAGTAAAAAAATATATATCTAGAGGTTGATATGGAGGTTTTCTGCCGAAAATTCGACTTTTAATATTTTTAAATTTTCATTTCTAAAAAAGGATTTTTTCATTTCTAAAAAAGGATTTTTTCATTTCTAAAAACAGGATTTTTTTTCTAAAATTGGAGATTGGATTTTCAATCTTGCGAAAATATGCGCCTCCAGCGAAAAAAATTACTCTCTTAATTTTCTCGCCTTCTCGGGACCTATTGATATTTTTCAATTAAATTTTTCACGCTTCAATTAATCACCGATGTATCTCAAAGTATGTTTAGCAACACCTGATATAATATTTTTATCAGTCATTTATTTGCCTTTTTCCCCTTTTCTCTTTAACTATTTTGTTGAAAAGTCGTTCTTTTTTTGGTTGGAAATTAATATTTTAACTATTTGGTTAAAAATTTAACTATTTTGTTCAAAATTTAACTATTTCGTTGAAAATTAAACTATTTTGTTGAAAATTCAACTACATATTTAGTCAAAATTTAAAACTATTTGGTTGAAAATTCAACTACTTGATTAAAAATAAAATTATTCTGATTAAAAATTGAACTATTTTGTTGAAAATTGAACTATTTGGTTAAAACTTGAAGTATATTGTTGGAAATTGAACTCTCAAGAGCTGGGCCCAGGCCAATCTTCAATTAGCTAAGCAGTCGAGTCAAAAAGTTTTTCTCTTACGCTGCAGAAGGAGAGAAATTTTACCGAAAAAATCACGAATTTCGATCCAGAATTGGTCGAGTTTCAAAGCAGAAGTTGTACTGGACAATTCTCACGTCTAACTGACACGTTCCACAGGTCTACAATAAATATTATAATTAATGACCTATGCAACTCAACGAGACAGCTGCATAATTACATTTTCTATTCGAAAGTGAGAATAGCATCAATGCTACCAATTGATATGATTAATAATTTTTCTAACTTTCAGAACATAAAAATTTCAAAGTTTTTTGAGGAGCATAAATTGAAATGTATACCAAAATTCGATACTCTGATTAATAATCCTCAATCAGCTAGAATCACATTTCGTAACACCAGGCTGAATGATGAGTGGTTCAGAAATCTATCAGGCGTTGATATACCGGAAAATGTAGCGAAAGTAGCTAGTCTAGGGAAAAATTTTGGCGTGAAAATTAAGGAAGAGCAAATTCCGGTTCACGACATGATAGCTAGTGTTGAGTCCAATATCGAAAAAATTCCAGAGGAAGGTCAAGATCGCGCTACACTGAATATCGCTACGCGGTTAAATTAAAAATCGTGCAGCCCTTGAAAGAAATCAAGCCGGCTGAAAGATTTGCGTAAGAAAACCCTCAAATTATTTTTCTTAAAGCTGACAAAGGTCACACGACCGTCGCAATAAAAAGAGACGATTACGACGCAAAAGTAAATGAATTATTGCAGGATCAGGATACTATCGTGAGAAGAACGAAGGACACTACAAACAAAATTGCACGGGAAGTCACCAAGTTAGTTAAAAAATGGGAATCAAAAGAATACGCGAACAAACTCACCGCGAAAAATCTAAAGGTACATCACGCCAACCCTTCTAGAATTTATGGTCTTCCGAAAATCTATAAGACAGGTTATTTTACCGAAAATAGGTTTCCAGGTACCATTGTATATCCGTTATGTCGATGACATACTAGCAGCTCTCCCAGAAAACGAAGTAGGAAACGTTCTACAAGTTTGCAATCTGGAAGATTTTGAAATTAAATTCACCCTAGAGAAGGACAAAATTGTAGTGCGGTCTATATCGATCAAGTTAAACGTCTGTTAGGAATTGAGGTTGAAGAACACAAAAGGGACGTAAATAAGATCCCTGAAAAACAGACAATGCTCACTAGACACAGTGTTAAAAAAGATAATTTTTTCGATTATGAAAACGCGAAAATTCTTGCGAATGAATGCCACTACAGTGAACGTTTGGTGATGGAAATGTGTCATATAGCTGGTTATATTAATACGGTCAATTTGAGAACCGACGTAGTAAACCTTTCGAAAATATATTTGCCTTTTGTGAAGAGGAAATAAATCTGAAAACACGTGGTGTTACAGTGTCCTTCTTTCTATTTTCTGCATCCGTTAAACCGTCGCACCCCATGTTGTCATTCAGTTTTACTACCGCAACCCTTTGAAAAATAAAGTGTCTTTCTTTCCATTTTCTGAAGTCGCTGAAGTGTCGCACCTCTGAGAATGCTCTTTCAGTTTTTTTTTGTGATTTTAAACAAAGCAAATGTCTCTGATTCTACGTCGAAAAACTAACTTCTTATTATACTATTCAGAAACTGGTTCTTCAATTTAAGATTGATTGCCTTTGTTTTGGAATTATGAACTTCCTTTCGAACTATAAAAGTGTGTGCTTATGTTCAACGTGCTTGTGAAGTGTGTGAATATCGCGTTTGTGTGATTACGGAGTGTTTTACTTCACCCGCAGTCACGTCACCTTCTGCAACGAAACGGAAAGTCCACACAGAGAGGGAGCTCATAAAGAGGCGGAGGAAGGAACAGAGAAGTTGACGGAGACAGAGAGAGAGAAAGAGAGAGAGAAAGAGAGTGAGTGAGAGTGAGAGAGGAGCTGCACGACGTAGAAGCACTAAGTTCATGCATGATTTCTTCTATTTAAATCTTATTGTTTTGTTATTTTTTCAAATATCTGGCACTGAGAAGGACCCCTATCCGTGGTCGAAACGTTTGCCAATTTCAACTTTTAGGAAATGCACGTTTTAAACTAAATACTCGTATATTCATAAGACTCTAATGCCAATACAAAAATTCTTCACAACAATTTTAATGCCCCTTAATTTCGTTTGAATCGCTTCTTTTTTTTCACTAATTTTTATTCTCAGCTACCCTAAAATATTTATACGTTACATACATGTGTATCATCACAAATTTATAGGTGACATAGTCTTTTTACAAGTATCGCAATCAGCTTCTCATTTGTTTATAAAGCTGAAATCTTTTACAATCGCCTCCTCCCATCAAACTCATCTATTCATCACTATTCACATTTTTGTACAAATTTTGAAATAATATATATATATTATAGAGCTCTAAAAAAATTAATATATTTTTACGAAGTACACGATCTTATTATTTTTTTCCGGAATGTGCAAGAAGCCAGAAAACATTCGAGGAACAAAATTGTTCAAAATTTATATTCAAACTTTTAACTTGAATTTACAGAAACAAAACTTCCGAAAAGTTTTACGATTCCTTAATCTACGTCACATAAACTTAGAATTATTAAAAATTGCTTTTTCGATATGAATCGGTTTGAGAAATCTTAGTTTCATCAAAACTTAAATAAGCACAACTTCTTAGAAACTTTTTATTTGCAAATTGGAAAACTACATTTTGCCTAATTTTCTTCAAAAGACAAGATATTTCGAACCCGGAAAATTCAATGTTCCAAGGCAGGATCATAATTCTTTTGGACAACAACCCGTTCTATATCAAAATTGCAATGCTTTGAGAAAATTCCTTATTTCAGATTTAATTGAAATTGTTGCAAATTCTCTCTTCTGAATCGAAAGTCGAATTCTTTTCAAAAATTTTGCGTTGCACGTTTAAATTGTTACAATTATGATTTTTCTTAATTTTCACTCGCGATTCAAACGTATAGCTACTTTAGAGAATTTCTTATACCCAGTCCGAATTATCATTCTTTTGGAAACTTCCACTTTCCATATTCAAATGGTTCTTATCTTGTAACGCTTCTTCTGAACACCCAGAGTCATATGTCATTATGTCCTAATCAAATCAAAGAAGTTCATTTATCTAAATTTCTTTCAGAAAATACCATATTTAAAAAAAAATGATTTCTTTGAAAGCAGGGTTTTCCCCGATTATTTGACAGGAAAATATTTATTCAACTTCGTTTTTCCCCCACTTACTCTTTCATCAGCATAGAAACCGCCAGCTTTCTTAAGGCATAGATATTTCTTCATCCTTGTCAGCAATTTTGATCATGAAGTAGATGAAAGCAAGAAAATTGATTTCTATTCTTGTTTCCACACGTATTGTTATCTTTGATGATTCTGAAGGCGTCAGGGTTATTGAACCTAACAAATAGAGAAAATTTTAAGGTCCCAGAACCACAATCTTTCTTCTACTACGCCATTCGTTTTGAAGATTAGATAAAACGCGTTTTTCGAAGGTCGTAAAAATTGGTGTAAATAGCCGTCGAAATTCTTCAGTGATTAGTTCACTCTTTGTCTCATGGTCATTTTGGAAGAAACAAATTAAGATAATTCCTTGTGTTCTATTCCTCACGTTCGCTAGGTTCCTACTTAACGATTGCAAGTGAAATATAATATTACAATTAATATTTATAAAAAGTAATGCATACGTGTGTAGTACACGGTATGTTCATTGAAAGCGTCCAATTTGAATTTTTCATTTATGAAGATTCCAAACTTCACTAATGAATTAAATTCTGTTCTCCTGAACTAATAATTAGAGTCTTCACATAATATATCTGAAACTTATTAGAATTTTTCTGACTTCATTCTGATTTCTTCTAATTGCTTCCAATTGCATAAAATTAGATTAAAATCATATTCAAAATTCCATTTAATGTCTAACCAAAAAATGCTCCTATTGCAATTCCAAAGTTTCGATACTCATACAGCAGCCTTATCAAGGTGAGTAAAATTATAACAGGTGGAAACAGCGACAAAACTACGACACTATCTCTTCGATACCTGAAATCTAAGTGTGGGTCAAAAGGAAAATCCGTCATACACAAAGAAGAAATAAAAGAAAGTCAAGACTCATGAAAACCTATTGCTCAATGTAAGTAATCATACTAGAATTTCTTCTGATTATCTGTAAATAAAATGTTACTTTATTTGTTTTTTATTTGCTTAATTCTAATTGTATGTTGCTCAATCAATATTTGTGGGTGATGATTAAGAAAAAGGATATTCCTAACAATAGCAATAGGTCTTCATGAGTCTTGACTTTATCTTATTTCCATTTTATTTATAACGGATTTGCCTTTTGACCCACAATTATATATCAGGTATCCAGGAGATAGCGTCGTAGTTTCGTCTCTGCTCCTATATGTTCTAATTTTGCTTACCTTGATAAGGGTTCTCTATGAGTTAGATGACATCTTTGCTGTTTTTTTGAAAGATATCGTTTTTAATTGACCCAAGTATTATAAGTGTGAAGAAGACCAGCAGGAGGAGACCTGGACCTAGCACGTACAAGAGTCTCGGACTCGGCAGGAGACAGAGGTATGTAACGAGAAGAAGAAGAAGAAGAAGAAGAAGAAGGCTGCTGACTACCCGGGCGGGGAGTAGCAGGCCAATCGCCATTAGGGTTACAGTCGGAATGTGAACTCAGTTCTGAAAAAATAGCAGCAATATTTTTTTATTTAAAATAAGTTTGTGCAGAAAGCAGTGTGCCTCTACACACATGCGACGGAATTTTTGGAGTCCATTCGCAATTCTTATATCATCCCTTCTCTTATCACCATGAAGTTGTTCAAAAAACGTTTGATCATTCTGAAAATTTGTTGATCTCTTGTTGTGCACAGTTCGAAATTTACCATCTGTGCGCCAAGTTCTGTTACTCATAGATTTTTGGGGTCGCTGATTGCGAATCCAGTGTCAAGAATTCCAAAAACAAAATGGTGGGTCCAATATGGCGGACGAGTATGCTAAATAAATTTTTGATTTTTTTTTTTAATCCGTATAAGGGGATTTTCAAGGTCGCTGATTACGAATCCGATGTCATAAACTTAAAAAAAAGATATGCCGGATCCAACATGGCGGGCGAGTGTGCTAACTAAACTTTTGATTTTTTTAAAAATCGGTATCAATGGGTTTTTAAGCTCGCTGATTACGAATCCGATTCCGGATTCCATGGGAATACTTCCAGATTAAATTTATGCTCATTTTGTATAAACACAGATGGACATTAGAAAAAATATAAATTGGGGTAGAATTCGGACTACATCGGACAAATTTTTATTTGCGGAAAGCCGAAAAATGTTTTTAAAATGATTTTAGATATATTAAATTATTATATTCACCTATACAATTAAGAATAACTGTCAAGAATAAGAGCAGAGTATAAACAATCCTCATCTTTTTCAATTAGAGGACAAACTGTATTTAGCTGTGTAATAATAAGTATTCTATTCCTTCATTTAAGTAAATAGTGCCGCAATATTCTTCTGTGTTTATTTTTTGATATTATCATCAGAGATTATTATCATACGAGATTCTATTTATATTTCATTAGTCAGTTTCAAGGGAAAAAATTTACAAAGTTCGTTAAGACTGTTAAAACTCGTAAAACAATCTTGTGGTCGTCAACCTTGTCTGCAAACATAGCCTTGTTCCTAAATCGGGAGTATTGATACATAAACAGTCATGGCCGCCTGAACCGTTTCCAATTGGAATGCATAATATTGCGCAATATACTCGACTGAGTACTCGCGCACTGCGGACCTTCCGAGGCGAGATCTAGGAATTCCTAAACCGCGAGTTCCTAAACCGAGAGTTGGGTGTATACATTTTTTTTCAGTATTCTTATTGCTCAGAGTGAATATTGCATGCGATAATTAAAAAATAATTACATTTTTAAATAATAATAATAATTGAATAATTAAAAAAAAATTAAACATAACAAATTTGATTTTGCAATCAAACTATGCAAGATGCGAAAAAAGATGCGTAGAGAAAAATTGTGCGCCCAAAAAGGGTCTACAAATTTGTTATTAATTACTTTTTGACCCAAAAAAGAGCCACAAATTTGTTATCAATCTTTTTTTTTTTAGATCGGATACGCAGTTTTTGTTTTAATTGTGAAAAATAACATGAAGAATAAAAAAATTAAATTTCTGGAAAAACAACGCAAGATACGGAAAAAAATTAATAGACAACAGTTGTTCACCCTAAGTGATGAGAATGTTAATATTCGTTAAAGCCCAAGGAGCTTTAACAAAAGAGAATTCACAATCACCAAATTATAGTTGTCGATGCTTTGACCTTTAAGCAAGTATATTGCCCCAAATTTGTCCGAATCAATAAAAGAATAATTGCATTTTTAATGATATTTAGAGGTTCTGTAAGTCCCATGAAACTTGACACGTATTTCCCATAAAAAAAAATCTTTTTTATACATTTTTTTTCAGATTCGTCAATATTAGGTAAATCGAGATGAAATTCAACATTTCTCTTCACAATTAGCCATAAAATAAGATTGAAAAATTACTTTTCAAATGTCTCCCCCATAAGTCTGTTTTCCAGGGTCCAAAAAAGTCCCATAACTGAAAAATTAGGTTTTGGGAGATTCTGGAGCTAATTATGATTTTTTTGCAGTTTTTTCTGAAATTTTTCACTTTTTATCCACTTTTCAATTAGAGTGAGGTGATAAATGATTCAAGTTAACAACCATAATTGTATAAACAATTTATTATTATTTTTAATATTCTCTTCGAACAATGCCAGAAATGGGTATTTGGACCCCGGATTCGGATTCAGCGACCCCAAAAACATATAGATATGCCGGTGTAGTCCGCCGGTCAGACAACTTTTTTTTGTGTGCCTGTGTTAGTTTTTGATTTCGCAGCATTGAAAATGATAGCGTGGATTTCTACTTTTCAAAAGATCCAATCTTAATTTAAAACTGGAGAAGAGTTCGAAACATAAAAAAATAAATTTAGATTTTTGAAGATTTAAAAATGAAAATTTTAAGCTTTTTAAGGATCTTTAAAAATTTTAAGAGGACATAATAATTCTTAAGTTTGCTGAGAACATTTTAAATGATTTTTTATTACGAAAAGTTAATATTAAGAGCAAAATAAAAAAAGATTGAAATTTTTTTTGAATTATAAATGAAAATTGATCAGTTAATAATTTGGAAAGTAACGGAGCAAATTTAAAATATGTTTAGAAGTTTTTAAAAGATTACAAAACAATTGAAAACGTAAAAAAGAATCAAAAACATTTCAAATAGAAGGCAAATTTTTGAAAATTTCGAACAAAAAATGTATAAGCTTTTCAAGCATTTTGAAAGGTTTTAAATTATTAAAAAGTTCGTATCAAACTTTCTAGAAAAACTAACATTATATTTTTTTAGGTTATTTTAAAGGAACATTCAATAAAATTTCCAAAATTTTCGAAAAAGAATCAGGATCAGAATAAGGTAATTTTTTTACTTTTGAGGGGTTTTTAAAAAATTGTATGAAAAATTCGAGTTGCCTAAAATGATATAATTTGGAAAATTTATAAGTTTTCTGATTAATTCTTGCATTCGCAGCATTGAAAATGATAGCGTGGATTTCCGTTTTTCAATAGTAGAAAAAAGTTATACTTTCCTGTAACTTTAGTTGTAATTTATTGTATTTATTTGTAGATTGCTGTAAAAATAGATTTTGGTTTCTGTACTTTTTTGTTAAAAGTTTTCCACCAGGGAAATCAATCTTCTTGATTGAAAATCACCCTTTTGTTTTTGAAAATACATCATTTTATTTTAAAATGCATCTGTTTCGTTAGGAATGTACTTATTTTGTTAGAAATTCATCTTTTTCAGTTGAAGATTTCCCTGTCTTCATAGAAAACCCAACTATTTGGTTAACAGATAACTTACTTGTAACAAGTCCATATTTACTGGCTTAAAATTCAACTGTTTTCTAAAAATTGGTCTTTTTGGCTTAAAAACTCAACATTTTGGTTGAAAGAAAAAACCTATTTTGTTGAAAAATCGTCTTTTCTTTAATTAATTCTACTGTTTTCTATATCAATTTCTTTTCTAGTCAGAAAAATTCAACCATGTTGTTCACGGTTGTACCATTTTCCTAAAGATTCAAAATTTTTGTGGAAAATGCGTCTCTTGGGTAAAAAACCTCTCTTTTTCGTTACTTTTTTTGCCACATTATTGTTACATTTTAGTTACTTTTTTGAGAGAATTATGGATACTACGTTACTATTTTTTAGGCTTGAGCAGTCACGATCTCTGAATACAACTAAATGTTAAGGCAAAAAATGAAGACTATAGTAGTTGTAATGGTTTAAAAATCATTTATTGAATACCGTATTTTGCGACGTTAAAATTACAATAGATTATTACATTGTTTTTTATTATAGTGGTTTTTAAAAACAATTAAACTATTTCACCGTATCGTAATTTTTAAAAATATTTTATTTTATCAAATTGAAATTGTACGTGAGTTTGAAATAAGCGCGCTAAGACGTCACAACTCCGACAGCTTCACAAGTGGTGGGAGGTAGGATTATGCCGTTCTGCCTGAATCCACTTGTGAGGGCCCTTTCACACGATTACAGATCCGCAAATTGCGGACTTGCGCAAATCATGAGTAGTGAAAATAGAGATTTTCCGTCAGCAGAAAAATCTCCGAATGGCGGTAATTTGAATGCTCGATTTTTTTTTATAGAAAATGTAATGGGTTTTAAACTATAGGCATGTTTATTGAGCTAAAATAATTATGGAAGAATAAAGACGATGAATTAAATTAATTTTTGAATTTTTTGATGAAAAGAGACGAGCACATGCCAAATCAGCTGTTTTCTCTCAAAGTTATGTATGCATGAGTTTCGGGTATTTCCTTCTTTGTCTCGCCTCTCACGCAAACTAATATTTTCGTCCACACCCTATTACCACCGAGTGTTGCCTCAATATTGCATCGATATTCCTTGAAATATCTGAAACATTGCACGAAACATCGATGCAACATTGATGCAAGAAATCGATGGCCGCTTTTTGAAACATTCGCCCGAATCTACAAATTTGTTATAAACTTTTGTTATAAAAATACATTAAAAATAAAAAATTAACTTTTTGGAAAAACGATACAAGCTACAATAACATTTTATTTAACAAAATTGTTCACCTGAACTTTATCTACAAATTTGCTTAGAACCACTTTATGCTACGATGCGTACTTTTTATTTAAATCATAAAAAATAGCATTGAAAATAAACAAATTAAAATGGAAAAACGACACAGGTTGCAATAAAATGTTTAATAACAAAATTGTTTTTTTTTATAGGATGCGCACTTTATTTTAAATATAAAAACTAGACAATGGAAATACGTCTGCTTCAATACTAATGCATATTATGAATTGTAATAATATAAATTTATTGAAATGATACATTTTTCAGGGTAGCTGAGAATAGAAATTAATACACAATAAAGAACAAATATTAAAGTAATCATGAAAAATAAAATTTGTACTTTATTTTGCAATATCTGAATAAGCAGTTCTGGAGCGACGTGCAGAAGTAAATATAAAATACATTTGATATGTAGAAAAGTTCGTATTTTGGACAAAATCGAGTTTAATTTTTCTTAAAATTTTTTACGTTTCAAACATAAATTATGCTTCTTATTACAAAATTGTTGTGATGAAATTTGTAGATGGTTTTGAAATAAACAATTTTGCTATTTAACATTTTATCGCATCTTGCATAGATTGACCTGAAAATTGAAGTTTGTATTCTTATTAAGATGCGGATGCCTCCCACCTTCAAACCTTTTTTTGAGGGTTCATATACTTAAATCAAAAAAAAATTGCTTGTGACACGATTTTACAACTCACTTAGTAGATAGTGATAATTAATTTATTTTTATTATTTTTGACGTATGAAAGTCACATTACGGCAAGTCACATTGGGGCAACTCTCATTTTGAAAAATATGAAGTCCACAAAATATGGGCAAGAATGCGGCAAGTCAAATTTGTAGCAAGTCACACTGTGAAAAGTCACATTGCAGAAAGTCACGTTGCGGCAACTCTCATTTCGAAAAAAATTAAATACACAAGAAATTAGCAAAAATGTGGCAAGTCATATATGCGGCGAGTCATATTTGCGGCAAGTCACATTTCGGCAAGTCACACTGCGAAAAGTCACATTGCAGAAAGTAACATAGCGGCAACTATCATTTTGAAAAAAATGAAATCCATAGAAAATTGGCAAAAATGTGGCAAGTCACATATGCGGCGAGTCACACTTGCGGCGAGTCACATTTGCGGTTACTCACATTCGCGGCAAGAGTGACATTGCGGCCTCTTTTATTCGGAAAATTTTGAAGTCCAGAAAAAATTCGCAAGAGTGCGGGAAGACACCCCTGTGATTAGTCACAAAAATAATGTAGTTTACACCTCTACCCCTTTCCAAGATCCCATGGGAGGGGGGAGGACACCACTGTGATTGGTCACAGAAATAATTCAAGTCACCCCACTACTTTTTGTTAATTTTTTGTGAATTACACATTGTTTCCGAATGAGAATGTAACTGGCCACAATGTGACTTGCCGAGGGTTGCCATGATGATAAGCTTGCATAGTTAACGGGATACCGGCTTACTGAACAACCGACAGGTCATCTTGACTCCTAAAAAAATTATTTAAAAAAAAAATCATTTAAATTTTAAATGAGCGCGAACTTATTCTAATATTATTGGAGATTCGAGAGGATTTAGAGAATGGATACCCGAGTACTCGGTTACTGACAGGACGGTTGAGTTACCAACAAAATTAATATTATCATAAAAATGATTAAATTATCTTAAACTTGATTTAAAATTTGGCAACTCAAATGTAATTCCCAGTTTCCCATCCGTTCAGCTGCAATAAAATCTTTCAATGATGAAACCATCCTGAAATAAGCGATCCATAAGTTCGCAGTGTTGACTTTATTTTCAATTTCCTTCCATTTTTTGTCGAATATCTCAAACAACTTTTTAAACTCGCTATTTTCTCCGATGTCCTCAAAATTTAAACTTTCTGTTTGCAGTTTGAAGAAAAAATGTGAATTGCTTTCCATTAGCGCAGCGAAGTCTGTATTACCCTCTTTTAGATGTTTAAAAATGATTCTGGATAGTGTCAATTGTAATAACGTGTGAGCTCGCACCGCCCTGGCATACGCATGACCTGTCAGAATGTGATCAACAGTTTTTTCAGCATAAATCAAAATAAGTATCAGTTTGATAAATTTAAATTTAAAGCTTTTTCGGGTTTCAATCGTGTGCAAAACTACGAAACTTGCCGACGTTTCGTGAAAAATTTGGTTTTGTTTAGAAATATATCACTGAAGAGGACTCCCACATGAGTCGAAACGTCTGATTAAAAAACACGGTGTTTTGATTACTGGACCCTAAAGCCCATACAAAGAAACACCAACTCATTCGTCTAATACTAGACCATTTTTAAATTACAATTGTGAAATTAAAACTACTGAAACCCTTCAAAGTTGAATTATTTCAATTCAATTTTGATTGTAAAGTTTAAAATTCATAACTCTGAAAACTCAATTCATCAGAATTAAACACATTATTTAATTGTTGATGCTTACAATTTATCATAGTTATATTTTTAAATAAATTTTAAATCATTTTTTTATTTTACAACCAATACAATTGTGCACATTTTAATTTGACATTTTCCAATAATACTATAAAAGTTTGAATTTAAATATTCACAATTATTGAAGTGTTGAATTTTACCTTGATGAGTCAGATGACTTTCAAATTGTTTCATTATGAAGATTTTCATGTTAATTACTTGTTTTTGAACGTCTTAAAGTAAACATTTCTAAGTTATGAATGATTTTAATTTGAAATTCTCCAAGCATTAAAAAGAATATTCTTCAATTAAAAATGAACGACATAAAGATGGAAGTTTGAAATCAAAATTAAAAATTGAAGTCCTCAGAACTTGAATGAAACAGAATTGCATAAATATAATTTTAAAAGTGTTAAAAAATGGAACATTTCAAACCAAAAGTATTAAAGCGTTAAAATTCGGTGAAATTAAAATTAAATAATTGGATAGGTTTTCCTACCAAAATGTAAAAGGTCTTCGATCAAAAAATAAATTTACTGTAATTGCTCATTCATTTCCGTTTTCAACAAATGTGCAGCAATTTCCAGGTTATTCCAGTTACCTGGTTCCGAGGCTACCCTAAATGCTCATCGATTCTTTTGCTTTAAATTAATACGCGTGAATTTTTTGTAACTTAAAAACCTTTAAGTACAATGCTCAATTCTTATGAATACAACACACAAGAAGTTATTCATAGTTTTAAGTCTCCTGTGAGAAAAAACTGACCAAATCTTTGACTTGAGAATATTTCTTTTTTGTTTGTTTAACTCTATAAGTATTTCGGCAAAGATATCTTTCAGACATTTCGCTCGTTCAGCAAAAGTCTTTTTTTTTAGCGTGAAATTGATTTTCTTTCTAGTTTCACACAATATGACTCTCACATACTGTTCCTATTTTTTTTCTTCCGAAATAGAAATTTCATTTGAAGAGTATCGTGGAGAATCTCTGCAATCTGTACGACATTTTCTATGCCACACACCGTTCCTCTTTTCTGGAAAACTCGATGCTTTACTTTTTGAGTAAAATCATTCCATTCAATTTCGTCATTTTTCTCAAAAACCTCACAAATTGTCTGTATGAACCAGGTTCCTAAAAGGCAAAAAGTTATTTAAAAACCAAACTCTATCAAAATAATGCTGTTGGAAAGAAAAAAAAATATCCCAAAGATTGCACAAACCTTCATTTGTATTTCTTATACTACGAAATTTCCCAATACTTGCGGAAAAAATGACGAAATCAGAGAATCTAATATTGTCATTTTCATTCATGACTTTCCGCAAAATTTCTTTCCTTAGCGGATCATCTAATGTTAGATCAGCACTTAATTGATGTGTAGCCCCTGAAGGTCCATCCGTTTCTTCTCGACCTAACATTGAAATTATATTAAATAACATTTATTGCTGTTTTAAATTCTATTTTCCAATGTATACGATGCCAATAAATTAAACCAAAGATGTTTCTATATTCATAAAAAAACGGCGCCTAGCGTTGTTCAAATGCAGCTTGTTGGAAATTATTAAATTATCAAATCATTGTCATATTAAAATATTTAATAAACATGGATATACGATATGGGTACAATAATTGAGGAATCGAAATAAAAAAGGGTGTCGATAGCACGTCTAATTAACTTTTTACAGTGCAATGAATGTTTACCCGACAACTCTGCCCCGGTCTACTCTATATTAATATGAATAACTATGCGCACGTCCAAATGAAAAGGTCAGCTTGTCGGTATGGAGTTAGGCATATGGGGCTCTTCCTAGATATATTCTCCACCCTTTAAGAAAGGATTAGTTCCGGTAGATCGATAACATTTCAAACGGGATGTGCCTAATAATAACAATTACTCGTACCGAATATTTTGGGTACAATCGTTGTAGCTCTTTTCTAAGGTCTTGATACCTTTCCTCCTTTTCTTTCTCCTTGGCAGTGATGTTGTACTCGGAAGGAGCCGAGAATTCGATTTGAAATAATACATCAGCTGGCTCGGGACACTCCCAATCTTCGATCGGGATCTCGTTTAATCTCCTTGCGTCTAACCATAAGCGAATTGATCCGTCCTTTTGTATTACTGGCACGACCGGATTAATGTAGGGACTGTTTGAACGTTGAATAATGCCCATATTCAACATCCTTTGTACTTCGGCATCGACTTTCTCTCTATGGACCATAGAGATTGGGTAGCTGCAGCCGACAAAAGGCTGTCCTTCTCTAACCTTCAATACATGTTGATATTTTGTAAGTAATCCCGGCTCTCTTCGAAACAATTGATGTTATTTCCAGATTATGTTTCCGAGTTCTGATCTTTCCTCTTCGCTAAGTTCCTGACTCTCATTTATTTTCTCCTTTATCTGTTTCCACGTGATGTCCAGAGGTAATTCTTCATTTTCTTGTATGCGATTGTGACTTCCTTTTTCTTTTTAATGAGTTTCTCCTTTCATCGATGTTTCAATGGTACTCAGACTGCTGTGCGTTATTTTCGTCTCGTCCTGAACTATTCGGATTGCTGGCTGGCCATCAAAATATGGGAAGTTCAGTGTTTCCGTGTCAAGACTAATATCAGCACGATATTCACCCAACACGTCAATCCCTATAATACAGGTGCGAGAGAGTCGTAGTACCATCAGAAATGCTACCTGGATTATCGTGTCTGGTAGCTGCACGTCGGCGTATATCTGCTTGCTGAGGGGTACTGCTATGCCCCCACTGGCCCTGTTACAGCGATGCCTGCCAGCAGTAGGCTGGGACAGTGGTTGAATCGCTCGAGATCACCGTTCAGAAACTCTTCTGAGGTGCAGGTCATCTCCGTCCCGGTGTCAATTAACGCCTTTGTGTCTATTCCGGCAATCAGCACATTTTCCGTATTACACTTTGATCTGGGCCTGGGCGTCGCTCCTTCATCCTCTTCCATAAGATCTTTTGGTGTATTGGTGAGCATATTTGTGTAATAAATTGTGGCCGCTGCTACCTCAATCTCATTGGTTGTTGGTTCCATTGACGTGGCTCTTGCTCGTTTCCCGCATCATAATTTTCTGCAGAAGAGTATTGTTCTGTTTCTTGCTCATGCTGCGAGTCAATCTCCAAATTTTGTACTTTGGAGGGAGCTCGATTTGGAGGTTGTCTGCATGAGTTTTCATTATATGATGCACGCTGCCTCCCAAAACCATTGTTTGGTTGCGGACCGTTGTAAGTGTTTGTCTAACCTCCATTTTGTTGCTGTTGCTAGATTCCATTATTTTCTGGGTTGCCATTTCTTGGGAATGTGTTTCCTGGATTGCCATTTCTCCAATTATTATTATAATGGGGATTCACTTCTCGCAAGGTATTGTTTTTATTTCTATTGTCGACATATCTGGTCTTGGTACTTCCATTCTTATCAAATTCCTCCAGCAGTTCGTTTAACTGTTCGCATTGCCTAATACCTTTACCTACAATAGCATATTTGACCTCGTCATTGTAGTGACGTGTCAATTTTTTTATCACCTCGCTTTGCTCAGGTGCAGGTATCAGATCGCTTACGTAAACGAACATCTTTGTTGCGTATTCTGCACAAGATTTATCTTTTCCAGGTGTGCTGGACGAGCATGTTGTCCGTGATTCGCTCAGCGGCTCTAGCGTGGGCAGTCTCTAATCTATTAAGCTGGTCTTGCATTCTCACCTCCGTCTTCTACATGCTTTGAGTGACGTTGGTTGTCGCTTTCAATGACCTGCCGATGCTCGTTTCTAAAGCCTTTAATTTCACCTGTAAGGCTCTTTCTCGCTCGGCCATTTGTTGTCCGATGTTTCGCTTCTCCTCCCCAACGACTCTTTGTGTCCTCCTCTCTAATTCCTCTAATCGTTGGTCGATTATCGTCCATAGTTGTTCGGAGTTCTAGTCCAGTGGTCGTTGAGAGCCACTGGGTGACTCTTCCCTATTTTCCACAGTGACGTCGTGAATAGTGATGTCCGCGTCCTTGTGCACGTCACTTCCACTCGGCGACTTTCTTGCCACTTTTGACAACCGTAGATTATTTCTACTTATTTTCACGGTGTGAAAAACAAGGGGAGATTTCATTTTACCGACGTTGATCATACGTTAGGTTCACACACGAGTCTTTTACACAAAGTTTTTATTTTTACTTTCGTGTTTGAAATTGTTTCTATTCGCAATTTATTAATTGTCCAAAATATGCACAACTCAACACTCCCACGATCTTGTGATAGTATATTTTCGGTAGAACGTATAATCTAGCGTTTCACTCAATAATATTTAAATCTTCATCCTTTCCTACAATTTATTTTTACTTTATTTGTATGTATAACCTTTTCGAACCAAAGCTTTGCTTTCAACCTACAAAATGTATTTATTTAACCAATATTATTTATGGAAATTTGAATAATATATATGCCTAAAAGTGAATTTTAATTACATTTCGTTTACTTTAAATGGTTAATTCAATCATATTCCTTTTATTTGAAAATCGCGCCATTTTTAGAAAAGCAGGTTCCGGTACAGCGGCACCAATCAAAATTTGAGTACCCCGCGTCTCAACTCTCCCTTGAGGATCTCTAGCTCTAACCACAGAGCTACACAGGCCGCTAACTAGGTTTATTGTAAATGTAACAATATTAAATAGAATAATAATAAAATTATAATGCTCTATAAAGAACCTTAAATACTTTAAATTTTATGTGCTCTCAAGTTTGAAAGGTTCATTTATACAGAAGTCTGATACTTGAAAGACTTATAATGCATTATAAATGTCACGTATTACCAACCGTTCCATGTATTTCTTTTCCACTTGTTTAAAATTGGCGCTGACTAGTATTACGGGGTATTCCATAAACCTAACCGGTTAAGTATAGCCCTGGGAAAATTCCTTAACGGCAGACTGTTCGTTTAAAATTACGAAAATGAAGATAACGTGCTGATGCTTGTTTTAAAATCATAGACAATTTTATGAGTTAATGCTCTCTGGGCGATGGGAGTCGATATCTTTTTGCTAAATATATTATTTAAATATTTATAATATTCACCCTATGACTCGGACACGGGTATTTGAAGTAATACAAAGATGGCGGCGAGTGGTGTAATTATTTCATTTCGTTTATTACAAGTGTCAAGCTAACATGGGCTTATGATTTAATTATTACATGTATATTTATTTTGGAAATTCGGCGTATTTCAGAGTTAATTTAATGAAATTTAAATCTATTTATATTTTCAAAAGTTAAAATTAATTTAATTACATTATAATTATGATGAATTATAATTGATTTATTTCACTCAGAAATACCATGTTGCAAACTTTTTTTATAATCTCCATAAATTGATAAATTAATCTTTTCATCTCTGATGGACAACTGAAAATGTGCAAAACACAAATGGCAAAGTTCTTAGGTTAGTGTCTTTACGTTGAGGCGCCTTTCGAGGGTTCAAATCGCAATACGGAAAACGAAATTTAAAACAACTAAGGAAATTTTCCCGTAACTTCTGTGAGTGGTGTGTTTTAATAAATACTTTATAATTGGAAAAATCCTTGTTCTCATTTCCCTTCTTTTTTTTTATCAATTGTTAAATTTATAATATAATAGAAATCCCAAATTATAGTACTCTGCGATTGTAATAAATGAAATGAGAAAACTAAAAGACCCGCCGCCATCTTTCTATAACTTTAAATATCCAAACCATAAAGTGAACATTTTAAGTATTTAAATAATATATTTTGCAAAAAGATATCAACCTCAATTGACCAGACAGCGGTGCCCTATAAAATTATCTATCAACTAAAACAAAAAAAGCGCAATATCTTCATTTCCCTAATTTTGAGGGCCGTGGCTAGTTGTACTAACATTTCGGTAGGAATATAGCAGGATTTTTTCGGTACGAATAGCGGGACCCGGAAAAGGGACTATTTGTATTACTGAATTAGTAATTATGTTGGTTAGAATATTCGTGGGAAGTGTAAATGATGGTTTTATAATAATTAAAGTAACGGGCTTCCGTCAGCTGACAGAGTTAATAGTTTTCCAAGTTAAAAGACAAAATTGCCATTGTGACGTAACTAGAAAACAAATCTGAGAAGAACCCTTTCAGCATAACCGCTTAGTTTCTTTCACGAAATCTTCGAAATGAGTAGCTTCGCTCTTGAGTCAATTATAAGGTGCCGCAGAATCCCAAAGTAATTGCCGTCTAGTCTGAAAACTTCCCAGAGCAAAATTTTGTTACGGTTTTCTTACACAGAGAAATAGACTGAGAAATGAATCTTGTCTTTCTTCTACAGTCATTTCAACTTTAAAAAATCTGCCCGCTGCGGGCACATTCTCATCGGGCACTTCGCGCGCGGCTCGCTTCGCACGCAAGTTTGAGCGCGCCTAGGGCGCGCGACTGTTGGTTATCGCGCTTCGCGCTCGATGATGTGTTTACCTCGCGCTGCGCGCTCGGCCTTTGTATTTCCACCACATTTGCGCCCAGACATTTAAAATTAAAGGTCAAATCATCGACAACTGTAATTTGGTGATTATGACTTCTCTTTTGTTAAAGCTCCTTTGGCTTTTCAACAAATTAAAAATAATTATGGCAGTAATTTTCAATTCTAAATGATGAAGCATAATATTTTTTTCTAGTTAAAAATTTAGTTTTAAATATGCGACAAGATTTGGATGCATCAAAGAACTTTCAACTTTCACGTACTGTGTTTTACTATACATGTATATTAATTCTACGAGATGATGGTATATTACATTTCCTACACGTATATGCATATTTTTTCCATTACATTTATAGTAAAATCGCTGTAGAAATTTCTAACAGTGTATACTTCCGAAAAGGTCACCCCAGAATATCCACATGATACTTGGCCTAGGGGTTCCTTTTTTGACGCCCGAACGTGGGGCTGTAATAGTTTCAGCTGTCGCTAGGACCGGACTTATTGGGATATGTCTCCAAATTTCAGTGCTCGTGCTAACCGGCGCAGCACCACAATCGCATCATCCGCTGCATCCCGTGCAGCCAACATTCTCACCAGACGTCGCAGTCTAATTCCTGTGCGAGTCACAGTCACTGCAATCCGAGGTTGCACGCACTCTCGAGGAAGGCCTTCAATCCCTAGAGCAGCATCGACCACGCACGACAGCATCGACGAAACCGCCCAACCTCTGCCGGAGTCTCGGCAATCGCAACCACCGTTTGTTAATTCAGAATTCGAGGACAGTGCTTCCGGATCGACAACGGAGCTTTCGGCACGTGCGGTGGCATCAACTTCAAACGATATTCAGATTATCAGAGAGGCGGGAGTTCCTACACAATCTCACCAGACTCAAGAGTCTCCGGCTGAATCATTAATCAACGAGGTCCCACCTGAATCACAAGGCACCAATACGGAACGCAACCTTCCATCGAACGACCTCATTGGCAGCCTACAAACCTTACACCTTTCCACTTCTGGGAGTGGTCAAAAACACCCAATGGCTATCAACTTCACACCGAGACCTCATACATAAATTAATATGACTTCCCAACGAAGCAATATGGCATCATCGGTCCGGGAAGAACAACAGGTTCCGCTAAACCAGCATACGCAATCCATGACATCAGGGAACATGCCATTGCGAGCCACAATAAACGGCTCTCCTTCACCAAGCATGACAACGGGTTTCCAGTTCCCTCTGCCAGTTACCACGACTCAGCCTATATCCACACTGTCAGCGCCAGATCTGCTGAGCCTCATCCGCGCCTATTCAGTTGTCAGCACCACCCATACCAGAGTACTCAGGAAAAGATCACGAAGATCCAAGGAAGCTCCTTGCTGATTGTGAAAGATTCTTCACTCAAGCTGACACGCATCCAAATCAGTGGACTCGCCCAATCGAAAATGGTCTCAAGGGAGAGGCTAATACATGGTAGACAACATTTAAGGGTCTCGCTTTCTCCTGGAAAAAATTCAAGGAACAGCTCCTTATCAGATTCGATGGCGTCATCAAATTAATGCAGCTTCACTCCAGCCTATATTCAAGGAAACAGACAGAGAAAGAAAGCATGGCAGTTTTTCTTCAGGAACAATACTTGTTAGCACAGCGGCTGTGCCCTATGATGTCTGACGAACAACTTACCACCTTGCTGCTAGAGTTGGTGAAATCCACCGTTCGGAGACTGTTGCGGTCTCGAAACCCCACCACATTCACCACACTTTTAGAGTACGCTACCCAAGCAGAACGAGATGACGCAGACTGCATGCTCAAAAAGGTACTGACCAAAAAAGAGGAACAGAGCAAACCATCACTGGATCCTTCGTTTCGAAGAAATAGCGAAAGGCAGCCTCCAGACTGTCGGTTCTGCTCTGGAAAACACTTTCACCGACATTGTCCAGTCCTAGCAGCCTACCGGACGTCAAACCCAGAGTCGGAAAACTGACGAGCCCGGGGGGCCGAGAACAACGTCGCGACCACCCCGACCCACCATCCGAGCCAATCCTAGGCTCCATATACTCGGCAAACCAGAATCTTCCACGTACCCGCGTTCGCCTCGGAAACCGCGAAATCGTGGCTGAAATAGACTCATGTGCCTCGGAAAACTTTGTAAAGTACGACATTCTTACAGAGGAGGAGCGAAAAACCTTACAACCAGGACCTAACTACGCACTTCTCGCCGCCCATGGGTCAACGATGCGGCTCAGAGGACGTATTTCCTTATTACCACGCCTGGGCGACCGAGAGTACCCAGGGATATTTTTCGCCAGTACTACGGAAAGGCAACGTATTTTTGTAGTGCCTCTACCCAGCCTCCCGGAAATTCAACCTGGTACCTTGGACTTCAACTTCTCGCCCACGATTCCACCAGAATATAAAATAGACTTATAGGGGTGGAATTCAAAAATAAATTTCTCATTCGTATTCTATGGCCTTTTTCGTTTGAAAATACATTTCTTTCTGTATAAATTTCATGTCTTTTGTTTAAAAGTGCAACTGTCTGGTCAAAAATTATTCTCTTTTCGTCGAAAATGAAATTTTTGGTTCAAAAATCAATGGCTAGTAGTAAATTCGTATCTTTGGCTAAAAAATTCAACAAATTGGTCGGAAATTTAACTGTATGGTTGAAAATTCTTTTTTTTTAATAGAAAATTCAAGTATTTGGCTTAAAAATTAATGTCTTTAGTAAGAATTCATCTTTTTGGTTGAAAATGTAACTATTTGGTTGAAAATTAAACTATTTTATGGAAAGCTTATCTTTTGATTAAAAATGCAAATAACTGTTTGGTTGAAAATTCATCTGTTGTGGTTGAAAATTCATTTGCTTTGATTGAGCATTTCACTGTTGTATTACAAAATTAGTCTTTCTTTATTCGATTCATCTGTTTTTGATTTAAAATAAAAATCTGTCCTTGCTTAAAATAATAACTATTACATTTTTCGTTGAGAACTCATCTTTTTTCGTTGAAAATTGGACTACTTGTTTGAAAGTTGAACTACTTTGTTGATTATTAAAATGCAGTATTACATTTTCAATTAAAAAACAAAATTCAAACCGAAAAAAGTCATTTTTCGCCAAAATACTATAAATTTTTAACAAAATTAATTTTCAACCAAAAACACGAATTCCGTGAATTCCATCAATTGCGTGAATTCCTTCAATTCTGAGAACTCCGTGAATTTCATAAATTCCATGAATTCCACGAATTCCGTGAATTTCATTAATTCAATGAATTCCGTGAATTCTGGGACTTCCGTGAATGTCACGAATTCTGGGACTTCCGTAAATTGCTTGAATTCCGTGATATTCATAAATTCCATGAATTGAGTGAATTTCTTGTGCACAATTTTCGACTTATAAACGCTGCAATAAATGTATTGGAATGCTCGACGGTGACTCCACGATTTACAACACTTACAATAGATGTATTGCAATTTCGTCATTCCAATACCATGTTTGCAATTTTACCTTACGCTTGTATTTTAGAAGTGTTGGAGAATTCCAAACATTTTCAACAGTGTAATATATTGAAATCAAGAAAAACAGCAGAAACCATGCACGTAATTTGAGAATTCTTTTCAGAAAAACTTCCTAACGAATATGTGTACTACTGGGCTAAGTAGAAAAAGGCGTGTACGTATGCAACGGTCAGGCACATATGGAGGGTCATTTCGGCATAGAGTAAATAGAGTGAAATTTGAGGCAGAAACTAGCTATATCTTTTTTAATTCCTTCTCAACACATATTCTTCCAGTACTAGGGCTAGGAGGGTGCTAGCTCAAATTCCGAGAGATGGCGCCACCGTCGCAAGTTGCCGACACCAACAGATGGCGCCACCGACAAAGGGAGGGTTCTATTCCGTGCTAAGATACCGGCAGTCGGTAAAACAGTGAGGTCGGTAATGCAGATTACTGCTGTGATAGCATTGCACCATCGCTCGGTAAACAGATAGGTCGGCAATTTTGAGGTTCTGTTCCATGCTAAGTAGGTAAAACAGTGCGATTGGCAATGGAGATTCCCGCTAATTTAACATTATAAGATTCTGTTCTGTGCTGAGTGACCATCGATCGGTAAAACAGTTTAGTACCATCATTCGGTAAAACAGGTAAGTCGGTAATTTTTTATATTATTATTTTAACATAGGTCGGTAAGTTCGGGAACAATGTTACCATCAGTCGGTAAAACAGGGAGGTCTATAACTTTTTATATTATCATTTTTTCTATATGTCGGTAAGGTAAGGAACAATGTTACCATCAGTCGATAAAACAGGGAGATCGGTAATTTTTTATATTATCATTTTTCTATATGGCAATAAGGTCTATCAGGTGCCTACCTTATCAATCGGGTGCAAATAACTGGTGACGTCACTCAGCACTTTATCGTCCTTTGACTCAGCCATCTTCTTCTCTCTCCTCTGCTGCTGGCTATTTTTAATATTATCATTTTACCATAGGTCGGTAAGGTAGAAAGTCGCAAGTTACTGACACCTAAAGATGGCATTACCGAACAAGTAAGGGTCCTGTTCCATGCTAATTTATCAGCAGTCTGTAAAACAGTGAGATTGGTAATGCAGATTCCTGCTGCGATAGCATTGCAGCATAGGTCTGTGAAGCAGAGAGGTTGGTAATTTTGAGGTTCTGTTCCATGCTAAGTCGGTAAATTTCACTGTATATTGTACTGTTATCAAGACAATCAAAAGTAAAAGTTAAAATGTTTCCGGGTTTTTGAAAAAAAAAGCATTACAAGGACTGAGTTACTCCTACAGTTTATTTCATGCTTTTTGGTGACATGGAAAAATAATCACAAAACACGTTTTCAATTTTAATTTTGGCAAGCTTATTCTGACATATATTTTGCATTCAAAGTGAAATAACATAAGAACCCTTATTTTTAGGAGGTTTGACTACTTCTATGAAGTTTATCATTATTAGAGAGTGACTAAAAGCAGTTTTTTCGCATTTGCTTGTAGAAGTCTCCTCCCCCAAATATCCGTTTTGTTTAAATATAACGAAATATTCTTTATTGAACAAAGTTTCAGAATCTTAAATCAAACTGAAAAAAAATATTTGCATGGTTGCGGCTGTGTTCGAATTCGGCCATTTAAGGGGTGAAAACCGCCCTTACACTTAACCCCCCAGAACAGTTTTTCTTCAATTTCTCAAGAACGAATCAAAATTTTTTAATTAAACAAGAGTTAACTTAATCCTTACACAAAGACGCTCCTGTATTTACCAACTGTGTTTGAATTCATCGATTTAAGGAATGACAAGCACCCTTAAAGTTCATCAATAAAAATAGGTATTTTCAAAATCACTTTAAAACTAGATTTTTTAAATATCTGTCTGATCTCAAAGTTTAAAAATATAACTGTATGAATAAGAAACAAAATATATTATTTTTATACTTCGTGATTAAAAAACTTTGATACAAATTTTTTTGAAACTTTGTTCAATAAATAATATTTTGTTATATTTAAACATAAATGGAAATTTTAGGGGTGAGACTGGAAACATGGGGCGGTTTTAAATACCAGGGACTTATTAATTGCCGTTAATTGTCTCATAGGAAAAAATTGACACATTATGTTGGTGAAATATCATTCTACAAGTAAATGTGAAAAAAATGTCTATTCATAATCTGATAATAATTGTACGTTTTCACAGGGGTATTCAACCCTCCTAAAAAGAAGGATGCTTATGTTATTTAATTTTTAATGCAAAACGTCAGAATAAGCGTGCCAAAATTAAAACTTAAAACGTATTTTATGATTAATTTTCCATGCAAACAAAAAGCATTACATAAACTATAGGGGTAACTCAGTCCCTGTAATGAATTTTTTTGAAACCCCCGGAATCATTTTAACTTTTATTATTGATATTCTTGATAACAGTACAATATACAGTGAAATTTAGCTGATTATAAAGGTTCTGTATAAAAAAAATCTGAAATAAATCACATTCACCCATGTAAACAAAAAGGGTTTCAACTGCTCCGAATAAAAAATATTTTGCAATGAGTGATTTTTTTGTGAGAAATAATCTGATGTTTGTTTAGTTAAAAAATGCCGATCCGTTTTTAATATGTTAAAGAATAACTGTTTTGGGGTGTAAAGTTTAAGGGTGGTTTTCATCCCTTGAATAGAAAAAATAGCACGTAAGAAAAAATACGTGTCTACTATTTTTTCATGTACTACAACATATTACAGAATGAAGAAAATTGGCGAGATACACCTCGGGTACTTTCCTTGCTAAAATTCAGCGACCGCTACAAAAAGAGAGCGAGTTTCGACTAGAGTTCGAAAATCCTCGGTAACATAAAATTGGAGAAGGTAATAAAGGAACTTGCCGGCAAGTCGCCGAATATACGAGAATTTAAGAGAAAGTTATTTGAAGAATTGTGAACCAATTATACCTTCTTCTGGTAGCGGAAAGTTTTCATAAACAATATGAAAGAGGTATTTGCTTTGCAACCAACAAATTTTTAATTTAGCACATATTACAAATTAATTGTGAATATTCAATAAAAATTGAAACATCTCAAAATTTTGTTCATTAAATACTTGTTCTATTTTAATAAAAGTAAACGAATTTCGGTTATAAAATGATAAAATACGCAAATCTGGCAACTAAATTTCAATTTCACTCACGGCACTCATCTTCAGACTTATAAACGGACATAATAATACGAGTCATGAAGAAATATATTTAAATAAATATTTTCGAAAATAAAACGCAGACGAATTGTGCCATACCATTTTTGTCGATGAGCGTCGAAAAGTTCTTAAAAATACGAACCTTGAATCGTAAGTCTAAATAGTTACCCAAAGCACATTTATGTCTTGCGCCATCTTATATATATATATATATATATACCTAGAACACATACTATCAGGGTGTCCCACCCACGCAGGAACCACTTATATCTACAGACACAATGCGGCCCTATAATAATATTATTAATAATATAATATTAATAATAATAATAATAATTATTATTATTATTATTCTGAAAGTTCTTTGAGGGTTACAAATGACATCATTTGTAACCCTCAAAGAACTCTCACGACGTGTGTGCGATATGCGTCCAAGGTGTGACTCACGATTTGCGAGCGGTATGCGTCGTACGCGTGACTCTCGTGACGTGCGAGCGATATGCGTCTCAATTGATGACGCATATGTCACGGTATATGAGGGCAACGCCGTGACGATGATCCGCACGCGTGCGTTGCATTACGCCGTCACTTTGAGGGACAAATTGTTATCTGGGGATATACACTAGACAAAATTAAAAGAACGCAAAATGATACTAAATAGGTTTGTGTAATAGTTTTACACTATATTTGAGCCCTTATGAGAGAATATACTTCGGAGACATCACAATATTTCAGGAGAGACACTGAAATATTAAAAACATAACCTCTTGTCGTATAAGCTTACATGCTTGCATGTTTGTGCATACTTGTGAATCGTTCAAATTTCCGATTGCTTGATTTTAAATTCTATTAATTAATTTCTACATTAATTACTAGTGTTTAAACTAAATACCAGAATCTGGTAACTTCATTCACCAGATTCTGTTTTTTGTCTGGTCTTGTTAATAATTTGTTTGAGTTTATTGTTCCTCTTTTGATTGACCTCCAGGTTTCATTGATCATAACATGGTCTCCGCCCAATGCTTATCCTCTCTAAAGTTGTCCCTCTGTTTTTGAGTTTCGGGCACTACCTTTTCGTTGTGTGGGAAATCAGGTAGTAGTGTGAGGCTTCTTTCGTTGAGCAGGCTCGAACCCTTTTTCTGCTCTGTTCAGTTTTCAAGCAAGGTGTAGGCAAGTGTAGCTACTTCGGTTCGTGCAACGATTTAAAATCAATTGTGCTTCATTTAGACTATTCGAGTATTTGAGTCCTTTAATTCAACGTCAGTGTTTCTTTAATTTTGTGATACTCGTTCAGTGATCTCCCGACTCGATCGTTTTCTGGTGTTGTGGGAAGTGGTGAGTCGGATGACGTATTACTTCCGATCTCGTCGGGATCGATCGTTCGGTGAACGATCGTGGTCGTAGATTCCGGAGGCTACATCTTTGTCAATTTTCCAAAACAACCAAAACCTTTTTTTGGGCACAAAAGGAGTGCTGTATTGGACAGGCTAGGGGACTCGTATTCCAGATTATATCGATAAAAGGTATTTAGAAGTTAAGGATCACGGTGATAAATTGTCTTGTTCATTTTCGTCGACTTTAACATGACTGAACATGATTCCTTCGCTACCCCACGCCAGTCCGTCATTAATTCAAAACATTTTGGTCCTTCGAGCCGGATAGTGGGTTGGCGAGGGGAGCATGATCTTAGAGTAAGTTTTTTGAAATTTCAAAGTTTTAGCAGATTGTTTGACGTTTTGAAGAATGCATTGCTATTAATGTCTTTCGAAAGAGTTTTAATATTGAAGATATCTCAAGTATATGGAATGGCATTTTCTGTGCCTTTTGAACATCGAGTTTAAAATAGACTGAGATTGCAATAAATTATGCTAATAAAATATCGCATGAATTGTAGGGAATAAAAATTCATGTGGAGGCTTATTTTTTTATCTCATTTTCGTAAACATTTTTACATACTTTCCGAATCTTGTTAATTCTTAGTGCAAAAATGTATGCCATTACTTTAAATGTCATTATAATTACATGACGTGAAATTTTGAACAATTTTTATGTGAAATTCTCGCAGGTTGCGTACTTTTGTGCATATTAAAGTTCACCTTTTAAGCTTTTAGATTTGAGTATGCAATTTGAACCATTCCCAAAGTGTCGGTTGTTTAGATTGACATGTCTACCAGATTTGATATTTTATGCTTCAACACTATACATTTAAAATTTAATTTGGAAGGTAATAACTTTAAAAAATATAATATTTAATCGTTAAATTATTCGTATAATGTGAATTTAAAACTATACAGGTTCCGATTCTTATTTTCTGAATATTTAATTTTTGTGGGCTCTTAAGGTTTTGAAATTTCTTGAAATTCGTAGCAGTATTTTTAATCATTTGAAAATCGATGATAAGACAGGAACGTTTTAGTAAGAGAAATTGAAACTAAACAGAAGAAACGTATTGAAAAGATACAAAACTGACTGTGTGATGGTTTGCAACATTGCGAACGCTTCGAGACAGGCTCTCAGGCATGACAAACTGACTCACTGACTGTGATTGTTCTCAACATTGCAAACGTCTCGAGACAGATATCCTTACAGTAACAGCGTTACAGAACAATGTGACCTATATGTTTCTTTCTTGGAACACGTGTGACATTCTAGTGACATAACAGTTCTATCACTCTGTTTTATATTAGTTCCATCACAAAATTCCAAAACTGTTACGTATCCTTCCAGTAACACCGTTACAGAACAGTGTGACCTTTATGTTCTGTAATTGTTCTGGTACACGATTGTAACAATGTTATGTATAAATGTTCCCTTTTTGTTATGAAACATTTACAGAACGTGTCCGTTGGGTTATTGGAGGCTACGTACATCATACTGTGATGCCTTCTAATTATTTTGTACAAATCTTTTGCAGCAGTACTTAAATATAAATAACATAGAAAAAAAGTATTTGGATTCTTTTTCATAACAAAAATTAATAGGCGCGCCCAAGACTACTAGTAAATTTTAAAGCTCATTCCATACTTTTCTTTGACGAATCTAAAAAAACGTACTTACCGTCTGGTCTCAATTTGCAATTAATTATTATTAAACAATTGGCAGTATAAAGTTTGTTCTTCATCTTGTAGGCATCGCTAGGGTATAATGCGTGTACGTAACAAATTTTAAATAGTTTCAATAATACTTGTCTGAGTAAAGACGATTTATGTTTCAAAAAATAATTGAATATGGGGTAATTTATTTAACCCTTTTTCAATTTTATTATTAAATTTATACATCGGGAAGAAAAACTTCAAATAGAAAAAGGTTCCCTCTTGTCATTATCTGCATGCCCCTATTCTTTTTTATTTAATTTTTTTACCTTTAAAATTGTGTTATCACAAGACGCTTGGATAATAATTTTTCGCATTTTCGAGCGCTCGTCTCCTTATTGCAGCCGGTAACGTCATCCCATTCTAATTCTGATGATTTGTAATAAGTTGACCCATCAGATTCGTGGTATGATTTTTTGCTTCCTATTGCCATTAACTCATCAGATTTTTTCTCAGATTCTCCAACACGTGACACTTTTCAAGCCGCTTGCATTTCTTTCCTAACAGGAAGTCTGTTATCTCGGAATTTATTCGTCACTTGAGCGGCCTTATCTTCTTGAAGAATCTCATTGTCGGCTGTAATGCCAAATTTTTGGATCGTAAAGTTTTTACTCTCTCCTTTTAAAATAATTAATTCGAGTTAAGAAAATTATGTATTTAAACAATTTATTATGGCTTTCATAATATTTAATTTGAATAATGCTAGAAAGTTGCGATTTTTTCTGAGATTTACAACTATTTGTCTACTTTCCACATTGGTTAAATTAATTAATAATTCAATTTAGCAAAAAATGATGATTGAAATAAATTATTATTGTTTATAACTATCTTCTTCTTTATTATTGAAATATAATTTAGGTTACTTCTGAAATGTTTAACTTTTTACCCACTTTTTACATAGTAAAGTAATACATAATGCGAGTTAACAGTTTTCCAGACAATTTATAATTGTTTACAAATACCTTCCCTTAGATAAGTGCTAAAAAGTTGTTGTTTTTTTTAACTCTTAAACTTTTTGTCCACTTTTCACTTAGTGAGATAATAATAATGCTAGTTGATAAGAATAGTTGTTTGAACAATTTATTATTTTTTATAACTATATTCTCCTAGATAAGTGCTAGAAAGCTTTTTTTTCTGAAATCTTTAGTTTTGCTTTGAATTTTTAGTTATGAACAAATAATAATAACTGAACCTCAAAAAGAATAATTTTTTAAATAGTATAAGTTTAAAATGCTTTTTTATATTTCAAACAAACGTGGAGAGTGAAGTGTTAAAGAGAGAACATGACGGAATATGAATTAAGTTTATTCTTTTGAATTTTCAACCCCAAATTTGATGCTTCCAAGGGTTCAAGGATAAAGACGTAACTGGACGCTTAGCTATCAATTTGTTGTTACCGTGTCGTTTCCAGCTAAAAACGTTACTTTTGTTTAAAGTAATTCCCCAATTTTCAAATCTATATATTTATATAGCTAAATTCAGGGTCGTAAAATTTCAACATTCACTGACGATGCAGAAAGTAACGAGATCCCATTTCTGAATTCACTCCAATGTTTGAAATCTTACAATTGAGTGCCGTCTAGTGACGCCGCGCCGTGTCTTTATTAGCCCTTTGTGCGGTTCAAAACAATCGAACGCGCAGGGCTCCCGACAATGGGTCAGGCAACAATGCCGACTATCCTACAGTTGTGGGGGCCGATCAAGATGGAGTCAATGTGATTGACCAGCAGAATCTCGTTACTTTTAAGTGGACGGATCGACTCAGGGACGAGTATCAAGTTTTAAACGAATTTTAGTATTTTTGCTATACATAACAATGCAAAAACGGGCAAATCTGATCGAAGCGCTTTCTGTTGGATTTACTTGAACTACGATACGCCTCCGGATGCTAAAAGAACAGAAAGAGTGGGGGCGATGCATAGGGCTGCTTCCTATAACGGCGTTACTCTATTGTTCATGGCGACAAACTCCACAACAACCATGAGGAAATGGTTGAAAACCACATTACCTTGAAAATAACTAGAAATTAAGCGGCAAATTCAAACTTCAGTAGAACGTAAATTTGAAAGGGATTTTGAAGCTCGGTTATTTTAAAAGCAAATATTGAGTCATTCATTAGGAATTTTAAGGCGAAATCTGATGACGAAATAGAAAATGTGATAACCTCAATTCGTAAATTGCGTAAGTTTGACAGGTTTGCGTAACCTATTGCATAACCTAAGTTCATATATTTCGTAATATTGACTGGTTCATTACCGCTATTGCGTAATCTAATTCATGAATTTAGCAATGTTGACTAATTTATTACTGCTGTTGCGTAAAGGCGCAGTCCCATGGAGGTAGATTAGTAGAATAGTGGAATAGTTTTGACGAATGAGGTGCCTGAAAAAGTTCTAGCAGTCACCTCATTGGTCAAAACTGTTCTACTATTCTCCTAATCTACCTCCACGGGACTGCGCCCTAAATTGGATTCATGGGTTTCGTAAACTGTATTATTTATGGTTGCTATTACGAAATTATTTTGACAGCTTAAATCGTGAATAACATGAATTTCGTAATAGTGCACGTGTTCAAAGTCGTAAGATGCGATGATTTAGGGCTTTTAGGTTAGGAACAAAACTATATAATGAGGATAACGCTCAGCGGAGCGAGCTCACTTCAGATCAGTTCTTTGTCGGATTCACTTCCGTCTACAAACGGTTTCGGTTGCTACGTGAATTATAAACGTTTAATTTTCAATAATAAAAATATTTTATTGTGAGAGTGCTTGACCTAATTATCTATGAATTAAACAAATAAACAAAAGTGATAATATTGCAACAAATTTAAGTGTTTAATTTACAAACAGTACCTTTTGCAAATCCCAATATCAGGAGAACGTTTCAACGTTTTTTAGCAGTAACGAACCAGGAAAACCTTCAAAACAAAATAATACAAGTATCTACAATTTAAATTTGGCTGCGTTCACGGAAACTCAACAACTCTTCACCAGAGGAGCAGAAGACCAGGACAGGGCTGGGACGCTAAAACAGGACAGGGCTGGGACGCTAAAACAGGACAGGGCTGAGACGTAACAGATGTGATGTGGCGCGGTGATTGGTGAATCTCGCCGTTTACGGCCGCTGCATACCGCGAAATTCAAATGTATAAAAACAAATTATTTCTCATAAACGTATTCCAATTAAATGTTTATAATTTGAAAGAAAGCATATAATCTACTATATTTTTGGAGTAATGTTGAGTTCGTGAATTCCAATCCTGTTGTAAAGTTTCATAAATTTTATTTTCAATAAAATTCGAAATGTTTGAACATTGCAAACTAGAATTGAAAAAGTTTATTTATGTGCGCATTTGCGAAATTTTTCCAAGGAATCTCAAGGAAATTGGTTTATTATCTTGAAACCTTTCAAAATTCTTTAAAACCTTAAAACATGTATATTTTGTTTCTAATTATTTCAAATTAATAATAATAAAAATTCCTCTGGTATCTTGGAAATTCTATTTCAACCATTTTGGAAGTCTTGTGAAAATTTGAAAAATCTTTCTAAATATTTTCTGAAAATAAATTTTTCAAAATGAACCTCATTAAAATTTTCCTAGGAATTTTAAGATTATTTTTTATCCTCTTGAAACCTATCAAAATTCTTTAAAAAATATTCGAAATAGAAAATGTACGAAATTCTACCATTGCCGACAATTTGAAATTACTAAATTGGAAAATTCCAGAATAATGAGATTCCTGACAGTTTACAATATTACCGAATTTGAACAATTAAAAAAATATGCCCGCTGCGCGGGTACAGTCTCATTGCGCGCTGTGCGCGCGGCTCACTTCGCTCGCAAGTTTGAGCGCGCCTAGGGCGCGCGACTGTTGGTTCTCGCGCTTCGAGCTCGAGAATATATGCATCTCGCGCTTTGCGCTCGATAATGTATTTACCTCGCGCTACGCGCTCGGTCTTTGTATTTTCCACACATTTGTACACAAACCTTTTAAAATTAAAAGTCAAAGCGTTAACAACTGTAATTTGATGATTGTGAATTCTCTTTTTTTAAAGCTATTGGATGACCAAATCTGTCGAAGAAGATGCCTGTATCTGCTTTGGAGAGACTCCTTTACTGATGTTACGTCCTGAACCGGGCTTTGAGGCATATAATATATATATGCTGTAGCCACTTAGTGTAATTCGACATTTTATTAAATATTTAGACAGTTTTGATCATACACTGCCTAAAATTGTTCAATTTGGCAGACAAAATAAATGAGTATTTTCATTTTACTCAAGTAACAGGAATAATTCGCAGTCCTGGGGTCCAGACCGCCTAAAAATGATTAAAAATTATGGTATTGCACCCAGCAAGACCAAAAATATTACCCCTAACTGCGAAAAGCCACCCTTTGTAGGGCCTACATTTTAAAATATCCTGTTTTTATTTTATAGTTTCCTATATCGCACCAAGAGTGAAGTATCCAAAGAATTACGCGTCGAATTTTCGAAATGCACGATTTGATATTTTAGCTCCTATAAAGAGTAATTTTTCACGCTTAGAGGTAGTATTTTTGTTCTAATTACTTTTACAGAAATTAAAGTTAATTATTAGTTCTAATAATTTTTGGGACTGAATAAGGTCTCAGGAACACGGTTTAAAATTTGTTTTAAATAAAACAAAAAAACAAATTAATTTTTTCACGAAATAAAACAAGTTTAGAAGGTTTGTGATCCAAAGAAATACATCGGGTTTTTTTAGGACACCCTACTGAGCAGGCTTCCTTCCGCTGTTAGTGTGATCAGACTGATCGTAGTTTCACAATTTGTCTTATTAATATAGCTGTTGCATGAACCAACTCACGTTTTATCTATAATAAAGTTTATTAAATATAATTTGAAGTAAGGAAGTGCATACAGTCTACACGTACCGCAAGAATCCAGATACTTGAACTGAAATGTCGGTAAATGTAGAAACAGCCCTTAAATAATCATCACTTAACCCCAGGTTTTTATTGTATAATAGAAATTTATTTTCTTCAAAGTCAAGGGAGCAATTTCAGGAAACAAGCGTAGGGATTTTGGAAAAAAGTACATTTTCTTGAGAATATAAAACTTCAACTTCTGAAAAAATACCCCTCTCGTAATTATTGCCAAAATTGCGACAAAATTTTGTAGAACAAAAATGGTGTGTTCTTACAAATAAATTTTAATTTTCACGCGAGAATGTTCTTGTTTTAATCCAAAAAAACGTTTTCAGTAGATATCAAAATTTTTTTTTGCTAAAAATAAATTGTCCTTCGCACTTTAATCATGAATAAATTAAAATTTTATGCTCAAAGAGCTGTGAAAATAAAACTAAGGCTGAAACTCTTATTATTTATATTTTAACCGGATAAAATTTTTACTACATATGTAAATAAAACGTATCCGAGTACATTTATATGCATGACAAAAATATCACTGATCAAGATAGTGAAAAGTCTCGTTCCCACTTTTTACAAAAAAGACTTTTATTGTTCAAAGAACTGAACATTTCAAAGGATATTGTTTTGTGGATTGAATTGAATCGAGCGAAAATTTGGTTTGATTGAACTCTCAGTGGAAAGTGTCATTTACACTAAAATCTAGAATTCTCGTGTTATTTATTTAAATGATACGTTCGTTCCGTAACACTGCTCCGATCCAGGTTGCCGATCAATCTCTCTAGCGATCACCTTAGTTGAAGAGGTTCACGAAATTGTTACGTGTGGTTCCCCACTTAGGTCCCTTAGTATCCAAGGTCTTTGTTACAGTTTCATTCACTCTATTGTCACCCTGTTTACAAACTATTTGTCGCCACACTTTTCTGTCCTGGCATACTACTCTAGCTTCCTTCGCATCCATGCATTTTTTCATGCAAGCTCTCGTGTTTCTATGGCGTCTTATGTCTTTTCGGATTAATGTCTCATTCACAGATTCTAACCATTCTTTTGGCGGTCTACCTCTGGGCATTCTGCCATTTACTAACGTATCAAAATCGTACCCTTGGCTGTCTACTATAGGGTAGTCTTTCCTATTTATTAGTTTTATCTGTATTTTATAGAAAATAATATTGAAGAATAAAGGGGTATTTTATGAATCATTAAAATTTTTTTCGCAATGATTTGCTTATTGATTTATGAAAAAAGGGAGTTGATTACATTAAAGATCGTCCAGACAAAAATTTGTATCTTTCAGTAATCATCAAGTGTGCATATTTTCACTTGTTCAAACAGGTTCTATCTATTTCTTACAACGCGAGTACACAGAAAAAAATGAGGGTTCAGTAAAGTTGCGGCTCAAGTAAAAGTTGGTATCATTTAGAACTGAGGCTCCAACCAAAGGACTATTCATGCTCTGATTTCATTAAATCATTTGGAATATGTTTACTTTACAACAATTTTACGACTTTCGGGCCCAAAAAGGTATGTAACTTAACCTTACTTATGAGTATATGGATCTAAACTTTCTTCTAAATGAATCACTTACATTTATCTATTTCAGCCAGCTATAAGATAATGAGAAACTCAATTTTTAAATATTCAATCAAGAGATATTAAATTCGGCGTAAATTAAAAGGAAAGAAAAAGAAAACAATTAACCTTACATTTGTTTACAATTTAAAATTAGGTTGAAGAAATAAACTTTTAATGTAGTTTTATACATATATTTTTATACAGTTCAATAGTAAAAAATAAAGAAAAAGAATCTAAAATATAAATTATTTTTAAATTAATAAAATTTTATAAAAAATTCACATAATTTTGAAAAATATATATAGATATATGTCATGTACATAAAAAAGGAATGCATTGTGTTTGTATGTCTAGGATACATATTTCTAAAATTTGAAATAATTTTTATCGAATTAAGCCTATTTATGTTGTTATTCATTTTTTTTGTAAATTATCCTTTTTAGACTTTTTAAACATACCTTCTTGAACCAAGATACTTTTTTGTTTTCTATGACAAAATAACACTCTTAATATAAAATAATAATGACGATCTCTCATTCACTATTTTATCTTTGATCTTAACAGTCACTATGTGATCTTAAAATTATTTTTCAGATATATTTCACTGACACATAACACGGCCATTAAAGGCATCTTGAAACATCCGGTCGTTCCAAGGGCAAAATGGGAATGAAGATTTGAACGAGCTTCACTGGCTGCATGGTGGGGGAAAAGAAACCAACTTTCCAGAATATGATTTACAGGTAAAAATTTCAATTACCACTTTTCAAACTTATTATTTTTGGTTTGATAAGAATTTAAACAATTTCCTTTTTAAATTTTGTTATTGTTTTCATTTTCTTTTAAACTTGTTTTGATTCACATTATCTCAATCCGAAACTGACAGGTGCGCGCTCACTCCCCACATTTTTTGAAAATTCTCTATATTCATAGGGAGAACTTTCACTAATAATGTGTAAAATAAGATTCACAAATTATGAACAATTTTATTCATGTGCTCATAATGTAACTCTTTTTTTTATATAAAAGGTATTATATTGAACACGAAGAATTCTTGTCTTGTAGGTTATTTTGCCTGCGAAATTCTTTTGAATTTAAATTTAACAACTCAATTTAAATAGTAATATTTATCAAGAATTAAGACAGTAAGAATAGTAATACAATATTTTTAATATAACATAAAATTTTATATTATATAAGTAATAAATTAAAGAAATTCTTCCAGAATCACCAGGAATAGTGATTTTAGCTGTATATAGAATTCATTCTGAAATTTCGTTGTCAGATAAGTATTAAATCATACATATATTATATTCTACAAAATTATTACATTATAATTACTTTTCTTTGTTTTTGAATTTGTTCAAAATGTTTTTTTAGGTTATTTGGGTCTGCAGATAATGGTTAACCAAGGAATTAAGCTATAGCACTTTATATAGCTCTTTACCAGTAATTTTAGGAGTGTAATTTTTTTATATTTTTTTTATAAGGATTACATTAGCAAGGTAAGCAACTAATTACATACATATGTACATTTTTTTTTTAATTCCATATGCACCCCTTTTTTTTAACCAAGGTGCCGAGTTTTCATTTCGTATTGACGTTCAATAGCTCTTAGACATCTCACCTCCCTTTTTATTTTATCATTAAAAATTTGATATATACTCCATAAGAAAAGAAGTAAGACTTTTAAAAACCCACGTTTCAACGAATGTTACTATTCACCCAAGTCGCATATTTTTAGTTTTCATTTTCATTACGATTATCATGTACACTAACCAAATTAGCAATTTGATCGGATTGTATCACGCGTGGACAACCATACCGCGTAATGAAATCCTCGGCTAAAGCTCTGGCTATAATGACTGAATCAGTATCTTTCAAAGGTATTGCATCACAATACTTTGAGAATACACATTGGATTCTAAGGATATGTTTTTTCCCTTAGAAGTAACTGGAAGAGGTCCTACGAGCTCAATTTGAATCTTTTCAAATGGTTCTTTGGGAGTGCCAGTTATCAACATTGGTTGACGAGCTTTCCTTCTAACCAATTTATTTCTCAGACAATTCCTACATGACCCAACGATTCTTCTAACGTCTTCCTTCATATTATCCCAATAATATTGAGATCTAAGTGTCCAGTAACATATTTCATAAGTGGACAATTTCCATTAATCAAATTAGTAGTTTTCTACTAATCGTTAGTGACCGACTTCTCTCTAATTAAATTAGTGAAATTTCACTATCAATTAGTGAAATTTCACTAATTCAGATTTAGAGAGTAAAGTTTTATTATCTTTTAGTGCCACCCAAGTTGCCTGATGTAAGCGTGCGTTTATCTTATTCTGAAAATCTATTTGCACTTCCGGTTTCTGGAGACTAAAAGGTAATAATCACTATTGCATTCAGAACCCCTCATGACTCTTGTATATTTTACTAGTTCTCTTAGTCTTTCATCTGTAATAACGAAGTCAATTATACTGAGGCTATTTCCTTTACGCCAGGTGTACGTGTGGATCATTTCATGTCTAAGCCAATTATTTTTATTAAATAGGCTATTTTCTAAGCATAAGCTAACTAATCTTCCTCTGTTATAATTTTTCCTGAATCCCCAAAATTACATATTACCCTTTCTGTATCTCTACCCTGACGTTAAACGCCGACCCATCCGTTCATATCTCCTAGCAGAATGATTATTTCACCATGATCGCAAGTAATTATTGTATCATTTAAAGCGTCAGTTCATTCTAGCCCACAACAATCTGGGAGATACAAAATCATGATCTCTGAGACGTTTATTTGCTTTTTCATTCATAATCAAACCGACCCCTTGACTACCATGTGATTCACGATTTACTCCTGACATTATTTCAAAATCGCCTCTCAATACCCCATTTTCTATGATTTTTTACATTCGCATCCCTTTTTCTTTGTTTCAGGTACACATAAAATATCTAGCTTTCTTACGTGCATAATTTCTCGTAATTCTCTTATTTTAAGATCATTCACTCCTCTATAGCACTCCGAACACCCAGTCTCCACTCATCACCACCTTTATGCGAGAGATTCATTTTGCGAGTCGAAATCATGTCCAAGTTAAATGGTGATTCGTCGTATGGTGAAGAGTCTAGTTATAACATCAGTCCCACCAAATTTCGGTTAATGAGGGAAGGGGGGAGTGAGGACAGAAATAGAACCGAGAGAGTCCCGGCAAAATCCTGCGGTTGTCCTTATGACAAACTTTTAACTATATATATTTGTCTATTGGGAGCAAAAATCGTTAAATATAAATGTGCAAACCCCTCCACTTCCCTGGAAAGCATTAATAGTTCAATTTTAAGAGATATCATATACAAAATAAATCTATGAGGGCGCATCCATGGCGATAAGGAACGACGCCTTTTTTTGAATTCGCATGATTAACGAATAGAATTTTTTCGGCAGGAAGATGATGGATAAGAGATTTTTCAGATGAGCATACAAAAATGGGAGACCGTTAGACTGAAGATTGCCCTTTGAACAAGATTCGAAATTCATCCTTTAACCAAGATTCGAAATTCATCCTTTAACCAAGATTCGAAGTACTTCAGATAGATTATGCTGTTTATAGCCCCAAGAAAGGGTTGATACAATAAAAAAACAACTGGGGCTTTCGCGCAAAAAATACACAAGCACGCTTAATGTTCACACTGTAAAGTGTACATTTTCTTGTAACTTTGACAATCTGCTCACCCAGAAACGCTATGAAATCACGGATTCACAATAAGTTTATATAAATCGCGATCGCATGCAGAACGTTGTCTGAGCAGTGAGCGCGGTTCGAATTTAAATTCGTAAACCTGGCGCTAGTTCACGTCGACCGCTCGCAGATTCTGATGATTATTTGAGTGATAACATACATTGCTACGCGCCAATCAAATTCTGATGATTAAAATGAACATAATAATTACTCAAGAATCTTCGGCTCTGAGACGCGGGAACACTTCGAATTGCAATGTGTCAATCGCCTGAGCAATAAGCTGCAAGCATCTGCTAAATGAGTACCTCCTAAAAGAGGTAAAGAGTGTGGGAGTAAGTGATACGTCATATTATGTGCATTTCAACTAACAAAGGAAATTATATTATAAATATTGCTTTTTTTGAGCTAAATCTTTTATTATTATTTTCCAGAAATCATTGGTGAAAAACCTACGGTAAAGATGAATGACATGGATGTACATCATTATACTCACGTATTTTACGCATGAACGTTGGAATTTGTGCAAACGCTTCTGTTAATTTTGCGGAACCTTTGATTATTATTATTATTATTATATCATTAGCCGTTTTCCTTTCGGGGTAGGCGTGAATCACTCGATTGGACAGTAGTAATGTGTGGATGGGTATATAGGTATAGGGTAGATAGGTATATAGGAGTAAGGTATAATCTTGTTGACATTCAATCATTTTAAATAAACACGCTAACGGTAACTAATCAGGTCGGCCCTCCGCGATGGGTCATTTGCTCTTCCATGGATGGTTGAAATGAGTGAAAACAAGATGATTGTATTGACCATCCTGGAAGGATATCTTGCTTATCCCTGATTGTGAGTCTGGATTTCCTATCAAAGTCAGACTGGTCATAAAAAGAGAGCCTCTCCGACTATGTCAAAAAAATTCTGGATGGTTCTTTTCCAGCGGACACTGTTACATACCTGTGATGTAACAGTTCTAAAACACAAAATAACATGTTCTGTAACAGGATTAGAACATACTTAGACCACGGTCTAAGCAATGTCGTCCCCAAATGGTCGTAGCAGTTCTGTAACGCTGTTACAGAAACATGTTCTGTCAGAGATCTATAACAATTCTGGAACAGTGTTATATGTAAAAAAAATATTTTTAGAACAATTTAGGAACAGGGTTACAGAGTAACCATATTCTATAATAGTGTCGTAACACATATGTAACAGAGTTACGATGGAAATTTCTTCTGTAATCGATCCGTAACAATTATGGAACAGCGTAATATGTCAACAAATATTTTTAGAACAATTGAGGAACAGGTTTAAAGAGCAACATTGTTCCGTAATAGTGCAGTAATACATATGTAACAGTGTTAGGATGTAAATTTCTTCTGTAATAGATCCGTAACAATTCCATGACGATTTTACAACGTTTTTGCATTTATTATATCAATTCCGTATCAGTGTTACGACGATATGTGACAAAAAAAAGTTTTTTGCTTTATTGCTGCACTTAGGTTATATTTTAAATAATCTAATTTCACGCACGGTCAACTACACATATAATTTCACGCTTAAACTCCTCGAAAAATCGCACTCGCTGGGGATTCGAACTCTACCTAAACTACCTGATCCGTATGTACCTAGCTGATGCCTTAGCTAATTGAACCGCCGGATCGTAGAAGGGCATATAAAGTCTGACAACTAGTGGCGGGAGGGCCCCTTGGCATTTTTAAAAACATTTACAAATTTTTATTTTTCAAACATATATTCTTTTTCGAAATTTGAATGCACATCTTTTTTTCTTCTTAAAAATAGTTGTAGCTCCGTTCATTCTTGAAATAATTGCAAAAAACACGAATTTTGAAAACTGAAAAAATTTCGTCTTTTCTCACTTCAACTCGCTCTAATTCACAGCATATTAAAGATTTTCACTTCAAAGTTGAAGGCATTACATTTCAAAGTATGCTCTGAACGGTATAGTAATTTAAATTTATTTGTTTTGTTATGCAAAATGGTTAATAATGTTTTTCTAGGTGAGTATACGAAAATGGTTTCAACATTTTCAATATCAAAGTCTATCGAGTTAAGTTCAAGCTATTAAAAACTTCCAGCGGATGAAATGTTCGTTAGAATATTTAGAAGTTTTCTGTGAAGTTTCACTTTAATTGAACGAAGTGTTAATAACCTACGAGTGTTTTATTCTCTCGAGCAGCGCCGAGGGCACATAACTCAGAGGCGTCTTTTAGCTGGATAGGCACGGCCATCTACAAAAGTTGGAAAATTGTATTTTTCAACATCGATTACTGTGTTTTTTTATAATAATATAAGGAATTATTTCTAAGATCAAGTATAAACCGGTTAATTTTGCACGTAGTTCATAGTTTCCCAATAATAATAATAATAATTATGCTCTCTTTCTTTCTCCTTCTTTCTTTCTTTCTCGTTCTTGCATAGACACACTTTTGATAATTATGATGAACAAAATCCTTCCACATATCATGTTTATCCGAAAATCCAACTGATTGATCTTTCACGATTACATCGCCCTCGAGTTGGTATTACTACCGCTAAAATCAAAGAAATTAAGAATCTAATGCCTCACCTCAGTGCTAAAGGACAAGAGTTCTTTATTGATTATTTTTCGTCAATAAATAAGAAAAATGCTACAAAGAAAGCAGCTAATGACGATATTTCTTCCGATGACGATACTGAAGATTAAGAATATAGCGTTTGGTTTCTTTAGAACAAAGTTTCTGTTAGGAATCTTTCATTCGGTGCAATATTTTAATGATCTCATGCATCTATTTTTTTAGATTAAGGTGAAGAATTATATAAGAATACAATATTCAGTGTAAACTCGCTCAAACCTTCTATTAAAAAAGAAAATGGTGACGAAAATGTATTCTAACTTCAGAACAAATGTGTATGATCATTATTGTTAATGTAACTAATAATCACATAATTTAAACAAATTGATGTTGAAAAATACAATTAATACATGTATTTTTCCTTCTAGAATAAGCCTCGAAAAGGACCTGAAATACAGGTTGAAACATGTCGGCAAATTTTGAATAAAAAAATTTTTTTAACACCAAAAGAAGCGGAATAGGCCTTAATGAACATGATTTATTTGTTAAGAATTTAAGTTTTAAGAAGTAGAAGGGAAAGAGATTGACATTTATTATTGTTATTATTATTTTTTAATTTAAAAACAGCTACATCTTGCCGTATTTCTCAACCTCCCTCCTTTACCTTAACTAATAAGCTCTATTTTATTACATAGCTTTTTGACACTGCGATCAAAGCTTTGTAATTTTTCTTTTGGTGCCATACTTTTTTTGGTGCCTTTATCTGCAGGATTTATTTCCATCAGTTTTCTGTAATGCATACAATAATATCATTATAAACGTTGTACAAGTAATACGTAACACTAATTTCTTAATTTTTTGTACTTACCGTTGAATAAACTCCAAAGTTTTTAAAATTTTCTTTGGATAGCAAATTCCAAACAAGTAGTAACTGAGAAACTTCAAGAGCATGCCCGTCAAAACGTTTTTGGTTCGAAACAAAATGTCTCTTTCAATAGCTACGAAGCATATAGCATTGACGTCATACATGCTTGATCCTGTAAAAAAAAAGGTAAACATTATATTGTGAAGGATACTTGAAAATTCATTAATTAAAAAAACAAAGCTACAGTATGCAAAGATTTATAGTGATAAAAAATATACCTTTTATTATTGACACTAGCGATGCACTGTCAATTAAACATCTCTTCCTCGCTCAATGTGTTATGTAATTAAAATTATTTTGATGATTAAAAGTGTATTAATATTATTTAAAAAAATATATTGTTATTATTCTATGGGATAATGGAAAAATACTCACATCGACGCATCTAAGCAGCAACTTTTCTTCCTCTCCAAAGTATTCCGCCAGAAGTGAAAATACGGCCAAGACTAATGTAGTTTCACGCTGCAAGACTTTAGCAGCATCCTTAGATTCATCAGAAATTTTCTTCAATCTGTTACCGCGTTCTTTAACGTCATCTGAGACCTTCTTTGATTTCATTTGAGAGCTATAGGTCATATGCATCTGCGTGTGGATAGATGTATATAACATTAAATTTCTGCTCCAAACCTCTTCAACATCTTTTCCTAGGACACTTGTCGCATGAAGTAGGGCATATTTTTCTTCTAATAATAATGGCCTATCATTTAAACACCCTAAAACTGTGTCTGTCCCGCCATTAATATCAACCCGTGATAAATGAAGCGTTTTTGATCATTCGTCCTTTATTTTATCATCATTTCTTTGAACTTGTGATTTTAAGGCTTCTTCAGATAACCAAATTTTGGAAGCCTTCAATTCATGAATATTCGCATTTAAAGGAATGGGTGGTGCGTATGTAACGCATGCATATTCGTCATATGCAAAGTCTTTTTTTTTTTGCTTTTTTGGTGGCTTGGCTTCTTCATCTTCAGCTGCTCTTTTATTTTTGTTTTCCTCCATTTTTTTGTAGTAGTACATCCTGTTGTATATTTGTAAATGCAGGCTTTCCGATCCATCCGTTCCGACTACGACATTTCCTATCCTATCCAAGAATGACACAGGAAATCTTCATACGGTTTGCTGAGTTGCTTTTTTAGCAGCACCTCTTGAAGTATCTTTAACTTTATCCACAAGGAAAGCAGCTACTGTCCAAACGATGCTCTGTCGATCTGTATCTTCCGGACATTGTCCTCTTTCGCATACCTCCAGTAACTTTTCCGGAAATTTCGCCCAAGGCAATTGAGCAATTGAGCTGCGTGGACTTAAAATCTATAAGCGTAATAAATACCTTCAAGTCTTCCATTTTTAAAGATGAAGTTTTGCGGCGTTGGCGGTGGCACTAATATTATAGGAGTCCATTCATCAATTCGTGGCGTTCCAACTTCCATGCGAAATTCTTCCAGATCTTTCCCTATCTCTACGAACATCAGACTTAGCCATCTTTTCTTCGAAGGAGTAGATGGAGTTGAAGAATCCACATTTGAGCAATCCGTAGACTGAGCCAAATCTTCCAACAAGCTTTCTAAAACTTCGTCGTTTGGTATTTGTGTTCCACATTCTGCCAAAACTACCTAAAAGTTTAAATTGAATGAATATACTCCAAGTTATAATTTATAAATACTACTACAAGATGACTGAGACAGTAACAAAGGAAACCTACTGAATATTCTTCTGCCTCTAGTTTGAAATGTTGCCTTCCTAAAGCAAGAATTTCAGCTAACGTGTTTAGAGGTGGCAGACCCAGAAATTCCTTTTGGGAGGAGTTAAATTTTATTTTAAAGAGGGAAAATGGCAAAAATTTTGCCTTTTGCCCTGGGTGCAATCTTTTGATTTACTTATTTTTGGAATTTCATAAAAAATGCTTAATTTAATCTCGCACTTAATGCATTCCGGAATAAGTGGGGCTATATTATGCTCTTTTCCCTCACCCGCGACCCACCTTTCAAGTCAGCCATTTTTTACGTTTATTACTTTTTTTTACGTATAATACGTAAAATACGTATTATACGTATACAAGTTCGAGTTACGCGTAACCGTGCAACCCTGGCTACGGCTCGGATTGTTTATTTTTTCTGTTAAGTAACTGACAGCTCACTGGTATACCTACATTCGATATAGCCCACAGTCGATAATGCAGATGCCAGTAGAATTGTTAGATACCTTTATTATCGACTGTAATGCCCCTGTTGGTAAGTTTGCACGGAACGGAACCAATTTTTATGTTCAAATATTACTACTTCCTCTTCAGCAAATAGACTACCAATCGTCTGAAAGTAGCTGGAAGTTTTACACCAACGAAATGGATTTTGACAAAGATGTTTTAAGGTCTAGTATATTCTTATGCAAACAACAATTTGCCTATACAGATCCCTGCTGGAAGTAAAATAATAGAGATTTTATCCCTTTGAATAATTTTGAATCTTTATGATGGAAATGATAGAGAAAATGTATCCCATTGTATCTCTTCGTCAATCTAAATTCGCGACTTTTTTTTCAATCCTCTGTTTCCTATCTCATCCTATCCTTTATCTATCCACGTTAATCTTTTTCTATCTTTTTGCCAATCTAAATTCACCTCTTTCTTTTCCAATCTCCTTTTCTCTATCTAATCATATATCCTGATTCTATCAACGTCAATATTTTTCTATTGCTCTATCAATCTAAACTCTCATTATCTTTTTCAATCTCTTTTTCTCTATCTCCTCTTGTCCTTTATCTATCCACGTCAATCTTTTTCTATCTTTTTGTCAATCTAAATTCACCTCTTTCTTTTCCAATCTCCTTTTCTCTATCTAATCCTATCCTGATTCTATCAACGTCAATATTTTTCTATCGCTCTATCAGTCTAAACTCTCATTATCTTTTTCAATCTTTTTTTCTCTATCTCTTCTTGTCCTTTATCTATCCACGTTAATCTTTTTCTATCTTTTTGTCAATCTATATTCACCTCTTTCTTTCCCAATCTCCTTTTCTCTATCTAATCCCATCCTGATTCTATTAACGTCAATATTTTTCTATCTCTCTATCAATTTAATCTCCCGTTATCTTTTTCAATCTCCTTTTCTCTGTCCCTTCTTATCCTTCATCTGTCCAGGTCAATCTTTCTCTATCTCATTCAATCCTGATTCTACGAACGTCAATATTTTTCGATCTCTCTATCAATCTAAATTCCCGTTACCTCTTTCAATCTCCTATGCTTTATCTATTATTATCCTTCATCTATCCACGTCAAACTTCATTTATCTTTTTGTCAATTTAAATTCACATCTTTCATTTCAAATCTCATTCTATCCTGATTCGATCAACGGGAATATTTTTCTATCTCTCTATCGATCTAAACTGTCGTTATCTTTTTTAATCTCCTTTCCTCTATCTCTTCTTATCCTTTACGTATTCTCGTTAATATTTTTCTTTCTCTCTGTCAATCTGAATTCCCTTCTATCTTGTTTAGTATCCTCTCCTCTGCCGCCTCGTATCCTACATCTATAAACGTCTATCTTTTTCTAACTATTTTTTAGTCTAAATTCACGTCACGGCGTCTTTCTGGTGCAAGGTCAACGTCAAATTAATTTTTGGAATTAATTCCCTAACTCTTCGTGGGATTTCCTAATTTTAAGGAATAGAAAATGATACAAGTACACTCGAACTCCAAAGATACGAGCTCCAAATATACAAGCACTCCACAGATACGAGCGCCCCGACTCCAAAGGAGCGAGCCGAATTTTTTCCCACCCTAGTCGAAAGTGAGGCGCGCGAACGCGTGCTGTTTTGAATTCGACGTTTGTTCATAGAGTATTTCCTTTAAGCCATAAAATTTCAAAATGGCCGAATGCCTCGGGAGAGACATTGCATTTTCTACATTGCGTCGCGTGTATTATCTTAGTTAAAGAATTGTGTTTATCGGCAAATGAAAAATGTCTAGTGAATAATTTTTTAGTTTATCTGGTGAAGTGAAGGTCCGTTATTGTAATAAACTAAGTGCAATTGACAATTTAGATCCCTACGCTCTGAATTACAATCAGAATGTGTGTGAAGAAGTGATTGAGAAATTACCAGAACTCAGATGTGTGAACGGTATCTTTGTACATTCAAATTTCATGTGTTTTATCAGTGTGAGAATCTGAGTAAAAATATAATTTAAACCGAATTCGCCTTCTTCATTTACCAGACTGAGCGTAGGTATATGTGTAAGTAAAGAGATATATATCTTTGAGAATAATCAAATTTATTCAGAAGAAAACTCAATATTAATACAAAGATACTTACAAACTAGACTTATCTATCCAACTATTGTGAGAGTCGTCAAAAACCAGCCATTTTACAAACAGCTCATTTCCACGTTTTTCAGTACTTTTTCCACGAGATAAATGTCTGAATGTCTAACTTTGCCAAGTTCTTGTGCATAGAAACTGCCTGCAATAGCATTATATTGATAATCTTTAAGCACATACGACAATGGTTCAGTGTTCTTAACATGACATATGTTAAATATTTCAGTTGTCTAATTTGGTGTGTAGCCTTTCTCAAAAACATACTTAAATTTACTTATACATACCTTATCTTCAACTTCAAATTTAGTTTTCTTAACTGCTAGTTTCACATCGAAGTTTTTGTATACATCAAACAACAATTTTTTCTCATTTTGCTTGTTAACATCTTTTGGTTTCATTCTAATAGTCTGATGTTTGGTATCGTTGCAAGACGACATTAAATCTTTCAAAATATCTATCCACTTATAATTACCCTGCAAGCTGCATTGCATCCAAATTTTATTTTTTAAGGTATGGTTAAATCGCTAGCAAATTGATGCTTTTAAATTACTAAATGTCGAGTACAAATTTATCTTGCGTCGCTCCATAAAATTTTCAAAATTTTAGTTGTAAAATTCTTTACCTCTATCAACATGTAAATTTTTTGGAACACGTCCTTTATCAAGTACAGATTCCATGACTGCAGCTACATCTTTGCCCTTCTTAGATTTAATGAGAATAACCCAAAAAAATCTTCAAAAGATATCAATTACAGTAAGGATGCACTTGTATCCTTTGTTTACTCTCTTGTATGGCTGAATTTCAACAAGATCAGCTTGCCAGGTCTCATTAATGTAACGGATATCGAAATGTCGACGTTGGTAATTTCTTCTAGCTGGCTTGTACAGCTCCTTAACCAACTGCTGCTTCTCAACGTCCATTTTTGAGTGCGTTCAGTCTAGTTTCGACTTGACTAATGAGCTCTGAATTTCGATACACTAGTTTTTGAATTAATTCAGCATCAATTTTCACATTTTTAAAAAGTTTATCTGTGGAATTTTCCAAAGACTCAATCATCATATTATTATTGACTACTTCAGTTCACAAGGAAGCTTGATCGTAGATAGTTTGAAGTTCATGCTGTACCATATGCTACACCATATTCAGATTAACAGCATTATTCTGCTCTTGAGCATTAGCCACTTTACACGGCCTTTTATTATTCATGTCATAATCTCCTTCAGATGTGATTTTGAAGCCAATTCAAGGAGGACCACGACTTATATAATTTCATTGGTCTGACTTGGATTTCAAGCTGCTTGAGACGCTAGCAGTAAGCGTGATCGATCCACCAATTCATTAGGATCATCCCAGTAAATGTAATCCATTAGACTACCCTCTCTAGCAATCATGTGTTGTGGGATCAAACATTTACCTGATAATTATTTGCGGGATTCACTTCGTCTGTCAGTATTTTTTGATGAAGATGTGGGAATTAGTTTCTTCATAAATTTTTGATATTTGAAGGCTTTATTGTCACGAAGTTCACCATCTGGTTTATAATGCTTTTTATACGTGTTTATTATAATGATAATTTGCCTATAATTTTCAAGATAACTGGGAGTTATAGAGGACTCTTAAGGCACTTTTTAAAAAAAAAGTTCAAGCAAGCCTTTCATTTTGGGAAAATTGAAATTACCCACATGAATATAGTTTGAGCTGAAACTTATCGGAGAATTTCCAATCATTAATATATCTTTTGTTCATTTTCTCACTCCCTACACATTATCGAGTTCTCTACTTCTTTCACCTGATAATATAAGATACTTGTTTGCATCACCGTCAATACGTGAAGATGTGGGTGTTTCTGAGTTATTTTCCGCTTCAGTACGAGTTGAGAACTCCAAGTTACTGGGATCTTCAGATTCGTCTGCTTCATCCTCATCATAAATTGACTTATATGACAAATCGTCATCATCAATACTTTCTTCAACTTTACTCTTTGCTTCCTCTTCTTCTTCTTTCCTTTTAATTGGCTCAACTTTTTTCCACACATCACTACTTTACCACCGAGCAATTCACGCCTACCCCGAAAGGGAAACGGCTTAATGATATAATAATGAAAGTTACTTTACAGGAGTCGAAAATGTTCTACAGCTTAATTGGTTTAAGTGTGTGCAAAGTTTCTATAAAATTTTTGATTACTTCATTAAATGATACTGTGTCCGTACTAAGTTTCTAGAATATTCTCGATTACGTTATCAAATTATACTACGCAATTTTGTGAAACGTATTTTGTGTAAAAACTTCAAGGCTATTTATGATTTGAATGACACTTTACATTTTTTACGCAGCAAAACGTGTGGGTTATAATGTAGAATCTTCTAGAACTTTATTGCATCATATAAAGCAATACTGTGCGGAAGTCGCCAGAAAATTTGATAGAGAAGGGGGAAAGTGTCTACAAAGGAGGCAAGCTCTTCTCCTTTATCAGGTTGCTGTCAGATGTCAATTCGTCAAGAAAAGCAGCACGAGCTACAAAATCGTTTAAATGTATTTCTGAAGAAAATTGAAGAACTGAAACAAGTGATACAAGTGAGAACAGATTTTCAAACTCTAATAAGAAAATGTAATACTGTGGATATCAAAAAGTGACGCAGGGAAGATGGATTTCTCAAAACGGAACAAAATTGCCGTCAATAGCGATTTCTTACCAATAAAGAAGCTCAAGGACCTAGAGCTGAATAAAAACTATGAAATCACAAACATCAAGAAAGCAATAACGCAATTTGGAGTGCGGTTATTTGTCACTGTAAAAAACAATTTTACCGTTTTTCTACCAGCGAGGATGACCAATTTGCTTAATAAAGATGAAAATCTGCTACTGGAAATGAAGAAATCCTGTCAAGATGGCGATCTCTGTATGCAGTATTTGGGTGGATGCTACAATTCTATTGAATTATAGTCGATGCTTAATTTAAAAAAAATGAAAAGCTAGCCTCGTCAGTGAAACTGCTATCCAGTCATCCTCGTGCAAGTATACCCCTAAATGCCGATGAGCGGAAATTATTCAAAAGTTACTTCAACATCATGTCACATGTTTCAGAAAACTCTATTATAGTTTAGGAATTTTCAGTTAATGTAACTGAAAATTTCATCGGTTTGAAAAATTTGTGTGGTCACAGAACACGACGAAATCACAACGACAGGCCGGCGAATTCCTCGTGTGTCTTGAGGACACACCAGTGATGGTTTCGCACCTCCGAGAGCACCTACCACAAGAACAATTCCTTGTACCGAATATTTTGGGTACAGTCGTTGCAGCGGTTTTGGACAATTGATTCTATCTCCCTTGGAGCGTTCGGCAGGGCAGAGTCGCGGCCAACACCGTAAGAACGACAAAGATGGTAATAAAACACTCTTAGGGCCACATTGTGTCTGTAGATATAAGTGGCTCCTGCGTGGGTAGGACACCCTGATAGTATGTGTTCCAGGTACTCTACGTGTGCACAACACGCTCGTCACCTATCGCTGGGAACTTCTTGTCATAAAATGCGGTCAAGGTATACTTAGGTGGAAATAACAACGTCCTAGCATGTGAAAATGAAACCTGTACCTGAGTTAGGCCCTGGTGATCTGAGAAAAGCAAAAGTTTGCCGTTTGTACAAAACCCGTCCTTCGACAAGGACGGGTTTTCTACATTCCTGTGAAAATTTCCATGCACTTTCTTGTCGAGTAGCTGTTGGTGGAATGTTTCAACTTCTGCTTTTTTCACTTCGGTTTTCAGAAGCAAAGCATCTAGATGGAGTAATGCACTTTCCTCACTTCTGATGTTAACATTCAGGCCACGGGTCTCAGCCACCTGCTCCGCGGGTTTGTAAAGGAACGCTTATTTGCCAACCCTCTCGTGATTCCTGATCATTTTGAGGAGGCATCTTTTTACATTTCCAACGATGTAAGTTGTACTTAGAACAATTCGTTTATGAAGACATTGGAGATTCAGAAGTCCGCGTCCGCCTTGATGGCGTGAAATGTGTAATCGCGGAACAGGAGAATTGACAGGCAAGCTTTTATGCATATGCATGATCTTACGTGTGGTGATATCAAGGGCTTCGGAGAGACTCCATTACTGATGTTGCATCCTGAATGCGGCTTTCAGGCACGTCCAGGTATGTATAGATCTCTCAAGAGTTAAGATGTCTAATAACACTTATATCCACAAGCTCAGGGTCCTTGGGAACGCCAACAATCTTTCCGTTCTTCAGATGAATTTTGGCACATTTATCCAATCCGAAGTCCATCCCAATCTCTCCTGTGTACTTCTTGACGATATTCGATTGATTTCAATGGTTTGAACGAAGTTTCAAAGCTTTTTTTTCCTCTTATAAATATCATGGCATTTTTAGGACTTTCTGACAGGTTCCAGAGATTAATTTAATGGTTTTCACTGAATTTTATAATAATGTTCGAATATTTTCATAATAAATTTATAGTGATTTGAATTTGAAATTGTTATTCTTTTCGAATTCTTGGGAATTTTTGATTTATTTTAATGGTTTGAAGGAAGTTTCGAAGCTTTTTTTTCCTCTTATAAAAACCATGGCATTTTCAGGACTTTCTGACAGGTTCCAGGGATTGATTTAATGGTTTTCACTGAATTTTATAAAAAATGCTCGAATATTTTGCTGAATAATATTTAGTGATTTGAATTCAAAGTTGTTATTCTTTTCGAATTCGATGGAATCCTCGATTGATTTCAAAGGTTTGAATGAAATTTCTAAGCTTTTTTTTCCTTTTATAAAAATCATGGCATTTTGAGGACTTTCTGACAGGTTCCAGGGATTAATTTCATAGTTTTCATTGGAATTTATAATAATATTTGAGTATTTTTCTAATCAATTTATAGTGATTTGTATTTGAAATTGTCATTCTTTTTGAATTCGGGGGAGTTCTCGATTCATTTCAATGGTTTGAACGAAGCTTCAAACCTGTTTTTTTCCTCTTATGAAAATCATGGCATTTTTAGGACTTTCTGACAGGTTCCAGGGATTAATTTGGTGCGTTTCAATAAATTTTATAATAATGTTCGAATATTTTTCTAATTAATATATAGTGATTTGAATTTGAAATTGTTATTCTTTTTGAATTCGAGGGAATTCTGGAGCGATTTCAATGCTTTGAAAGAAGTTTCAAAGCTTTTTTTTTCTTTTATGAAAATCATGGAATTTTTAGGACTTTCTGACAGGCTCCAGGGATTAATTTAATGGTTTTCACTGAATTTTATAATAATGTTCGAATATTTGTATAATAAATTTATTGTGATTTGAATTTGAAATGCTTATTCTTTTTGAATTCGAGGGAATTCTCGATTTATTTCAATGGGTCGAACGAAGTTTCAAAGCTTTTTTTTTCTTTTATAAAAATCATGGCATTTTTAGGACTTTCTGACAGGTTCCAGGGATTAATTTAATGGCTTTCACTGAATTCGAAGGAGTTCTCGATTGATTTCAATGGTTTGATCGAAGTTTCAAAGCGTTTTCTTTCCTCTTATAAAAATCATGGTATCTTTGGGACTTTCTGACAGAGTCCGGGGATTAATTTAATGGCTTCCACTGAATATTATAATAATGATCGAATATTTTTCTGAATAATATTTAGTCATTTGAATTTGAAATTGTTATTCTCTTTGAATTCGGGAAAATTCTCGATTGATTTCAATGGTCTGAACAAATTTTCAAAGCTTTTTTTCCTCTTATAAAAATCTTGGCATTTTTAGGACTTTCTGAGAGGTTCCAGGGATTAATTGAATGGCTTTCGCTGAATATTATAATAATGTTCGAATATTTTTCGAATTAATTTATAGTGATTTGAATTTGAAATTGTCATTCTTTTTGAATTCGAGGGAGTTCTCGATTGATTACAATGGTTTGAACGAAGTTTCAAAGCTTTATTTTTTCCTCTTATAAAAATCATTGCAGTTTTAGGACTTTCAGACAGGTCCCAGGGATTAATTTAATGGTTCTCACTGAATTTTATGATAATGTTCGAATATTTTACTAATTGATTCATAGTGCTTTGAATTTGGAATGGTTATTCTTTTCAAAGTCGATGGAAATCTCGATTGATTTCAATGGTTTGAAGGAAGTTTCAAAGCTTTTTTTTTTCTCTTGTAAAAATCATGCGATTTTTAGGACTTTCTGACAGGTTCCAGGGATTAATTTAGTGGTTTTCACTGAATTTTATAATAATGTTCGAATATTTTTATAATAAATTTATTGTGATTTGAATTTGAAATGGTTATTCTTTTGAATTCGAGGGAATTCTCGATTTATTTCAATGGTCTGAACAAAGTTTCAAATCTTTTTTTTCTCTTGTAAAAATCATGGCATTTTTAGGACTTTCTGACAGGTTTCAGGGTTTAATTTAATGGCTTTCACTGAATTCGAGGGAGTTCTCGATTGATTTCAATGGTTTGATCGAAGTTTCAAAGCGTTTTTTTTCCTCTTATAAAAATCATGGTATCTTTGGGACTTTCTGACAGAGTCCGGGGATTAATTTAATGGCTTTCACTGAATATTATAATAATGTTTGAATATTTTTCTAATTAATTTATAGTGATTTCATTTGTTTTGACGTGAAGTTCGAGCGCGATCTGTCATTTGTTTTGTTCACAGTCATTTGTTTTGTTCGATTTTACTTCTATTTTTGCGGTTTTCGGAAAAATAAGAGCCAACAGGGTTATTTGGACCCCGGATTCGGATTCAGCGTCCCCAAAAACATATAGATATGCTGGTTAAGTCCACCGGGCTTGAAAATATTTTTTTTTTTGCAAAGGTGTACAAGAAAAATCGTGGTTTTCGTCGATTTTACGTCTATTTTTGCGTTTTTCGGAAAAATATTAGCCAACTGGGTTATTTGAACCCCATATTCGGATTCAGCGACCCCAAAAACATATAGATGTGCTTGTTTAGTTTACCGGGCTTGAAGACTTTTTTTTTGCAAAAATATACAAGAAAAATCGCTGTTTTCGTGGATTTTACGTCTATTTTTGCGTTTTTCGGAAAAATACAAGCTAACTTGGATATTTGGATCCCGGATTCGTATTCAGTGACCCCAAAAACATATAGATATGCTGGTTAAGTCCACCGGGCATGAAGATCTTTTTTTTGGGTAAAAATATACAAAAAAATCGCTCTTTTCGTCGATTTTACGTATATTTTTGCGTTTTTTTTTTAGAAATACGAGCTAACTTGGATATTTTGACCCCGTATTCGGATTCAGCGACCCCAAAAACATATAGATAAGCTGGTTAAGTCCACCGGGCATGAAAATACTTCTTTTTTTTTGTAAAAATATACAAGAAAAATCGCTGTTTTCGTCGATTTTACGTATATTTTTCCGTTTTTTGGAAAAATACGGGCTAACTTGGATATTTGGACCCCGGATTCGGATTGAGCGACCCCAAAAACATATAGATATGCCTGTGTAGTGCGCCGAGCAGACCACTTTTTTTTGTGTGCCGGTGTTACAATTATTTTACAATTAAAATAAAATTGTGAACACTAAATTTTCTAATGTTGAGATAAGTATTTTCAGACATTAAAGGTTTTGTAAAGTTTTTATATATTAAGAGAGCATATGAGGTCAAGTTAATAACTTTTTGATTTTCTCTTAAAATCCCCAAAATTGGGATTATAGCCTAGAATAGCATGAAAAGAAAGGTAAATATCAGAGGAAAGTATACATTAAAAATGTTGATTAATTTATTTATTTAAAAATAATTATCATTTATTATTATTTTGACTTTACAATATTTAACATCAATTAGAAAATAAAACATAAATAATGAAAAAAGAAACTGCAGAATCGGATAGTCTAAAACATTCCACAATAATTCCTGAAAAACATAATCATTAAATATCTCAAGACTTAATTGCAGTTTTTGCAGTGTTTCTTCAAGGTGTCAATTTTTGCAAGCCGAAATCAACTCAAACCTTCTAATAGCCGCCGAAAGCAGGTATGTTAAGCTGGCAAAACACAATTGAGGTATAGAGATGTAACCTATTTCATAATTTAGGGCTCACTTAGGGCTAATTTGGGCCCCTATTCCCAAATTTGGGGCTCTATTATTATTTTTTTTAATAGTGTTTGCGCTAGCTTAACGTTAAGCTGGCCGAACATTGCTGTAAAACGTACGAAAAATTATTTTACACAAAATTCACCTCATACAATAATTTGGGATTCATTTAGGGCTCTGGGAATATAATAATGAAAATTTAAAAAAAAATGTTTCAACGATTTTTGTTTAAACAATCATATTAAAAATGAATTGAACATATTTATTTTCTTACCCTGCGTTAAGGCCCATTTAGGGCTCCCCGAATATGATATTTGAACATTGAAAAAAATTGTTTAAACAAATTTACAAATTTTTTTTTTCAATTCCATTGCATAATTTCAGGCTCATTTAAGGCTCCTGAAATATCGTCGACAGAGAGTCTTGCGATTTTTCCTTTGCCCTTTTTTTTTTATATATAGTATTGTGCCACCTGAACGTTATAAAAAAATACCTGAAGAAAATCATAAAACCCATTCTTTCCACTCGCATAATTTAGGGCTCATTAAGGTCTAATTTCGGCCCCTATTCCCAAATTTAGGGCTCTATTATTAAAAAAAAAAGAGTTTGCGCTAGCTTAACGTTAAGCTGGCCGAACATTGCTGTAAAACGTACTAAAAAATATTTTACAGAAAATTCACCTCATACAATAATTTAGGGCTCATTTAGGGCTCTGGGAATATGATGATCAAAATTTAAAAAAAAATGTTTTTACAATTTTTGTTTAAACAATCATATTAAAAATGAATTAAACATATTTATTTTCTTACCCTGCGTTAAGGCTCATTTAGGGAAGTGAGGGGAGGGCATGTGAAGGGAAGTGAGGGATGGGAAAGTAGGGAAAGTGAGTGGTAGAAATGTAGGGGAGTTGGGGAGTGAGGGGATAAAAAGATTGGTTGGTGATGTGAGGAAAACTATGGGAAGTGAGGGGAGGGAGAGGAGGACAAGTGAGGGGCGGAAAAGTAGGGAAGTGAGCGGTGTAAAGTTAGAGGAAATGGGAGGTGGTAGAGGAAGCGAGGAAAGGAAAAGTATGTGTGGTGATGAGAGGAAAAGTATGGGATGTGAGGGGTGGGAAAGTAGGGGAAAGGATGGCAAGTGAAGGGAGGGAAGTGAGAGGTTGAAAAGTAGGGAAAGAGAATGGTGGAAAGGTAGGGGAAGTGGCGGTTGTAGGGGAAATGAGCAGAGAGAAAATATGGGTATGATGGGAGGAAAATTATGGGAAGTAACGGGAGGGAAATTGATAGTACGTGATGAGATGGGAATTGATAGTAGGTGATAAGAGGGGAAGTAGCTGAATGGGAGTGGAGGAAAGCAAGGTAAAAAAAGTTACGATGTTGATCAACTGTAAATATTAATTAATTTATGATTTTTAAAATTGATCTACATTTCGACTATTGAAAATTGAACAATAATTAATTTTACAAAACGATTCAGAATCTGTTCAAAATTAAAAATAATGTACAGATTTTAACGTTAAAAATTGAACTGTTTCAATTCGAAAGCCTTAGTAGCTGAATTTTGAAAAAAATTCCAAAATAATTAAAAACTAGCAAAGATTCCAAAAAAATGTATGAGAAAATATGGCTTTTTGAATATTTTGAACAAAAAATCTAGAAGCTTTTTACACATTTTGAAAAGGTTTGATAAGAATACCAGAATTTTATTAAGTATCCTAGGAAAATATTAAATGAGTTTTTATTCTTAAAGATTAATTTGACAATTTGATTTTAAATTTTCAGGTTTTTAAAAAAATTGTAGGAAAGAATCGAAAAATTTTAAAAAATAATTAAAAGTTTTGAATAAATTTCAAAATCAATTAAAAATTTAGAAAGGTATTCAAAAAATTTAAAAATGTAGATTTCGAAATAAAAATAATTCTTAAGATTCTTAGGAAAATTGAAAATGATTTTTTATGTTGAAAAATTAATTTTAAGGAAATATTCAAAAAGATTTGAAAATATTTCCAAAATTGTCAAAAAAGAATCTTGAAGACTTTCAGGTAATTTTTTTATTTGGCAGTTTTTTTTAAATATTTTAGGAAAAATCGGAATTAATAGTTGACTGTTTCAAGATAATAAAAAATTGTTCTTCAAGATTCCTGGTAAAATTTAAAGTTATTTTTTATTAAAAAAAAAGATTTTAAATTAAATAAAAAAAAAAGATTTCAAATCAAAAACAAATTTTGATGATTAAATACCAATTGAAAATTGATTAATTTTAAAAAGTTCAAGTGAATTTAAGAGATGTTAAGAAGTTTTTAAAAGATTTTTAAAATAATTAAAAACTTGAACAGATTTCAAAAAATGGTTTATAAAATGTAGATTTTTGAACAATTTGAACAAAAAAATTAGAAGTCTTTTATGCATTTTGAAAGTTTTTAAAAGAATAAAAACTTTTATTAAGATTCCTAGGAAAATTTTAAATTATTTTTTATTAAATAAATTAATTTTAACCGAATATTTGAAAAGCTTTCAAAAGATTTCCAAAATTGTAAAAAAATCTGGTAGATTAAACAAAAATAGGAAAAGTTCGAGTCATTCTAAAAGATATTTAAAAATTTGCAAATATTTCAAAAATAATTTCAAATTTAAGAAGATTTTAAAAAATCTAAAAAAATGTAAATTTTTGAGGATTTCGAAATAAAATTTTGAAGCTTTTTAAGAATTTTTAAAGGTTTTATGAGAATAACAAAATTTCATTAAGATTCCTAGGAAAATTGTTAATTATTTTTTGTAAAAAAAAATAATTTCAACAGAATATTTAAAAAACTTCCAAAACATTTCCAAAATTGTAAAAAATCATTCTAAAATATAGTAAATTTTTTTTTAATTGCAGGAATAATTGAAAATTTGAAAAATCTAAAACAAAAAGTAGATTTTTGAAGATTTCGAAATAAAATTGTGAAGCTTTTGAAGGATTTTGTAACGATTAAGGATAATAAAAAAAATTTCTTAAGATTTCTATGAAAATTTAAAATGATTTTTTATGTTGATAAATTAATTTTAAGAGAATATTTAAAAATATTTCCAAAAATTTTAAAAATTTCAGAAAAGAATCTGAAAAGTTTGAAAAATTCATTAACGTATTGTACAGATTGTACTTGATGTTTTTAAAAATTTTGGACCTCCAAAAAGTTATTTGAATAATTTCTAAACTTAGGGAATGAACATACAATTTTATGATTTTATTAAACATTCAAGAATTTCGTTAAAAACAAAGAAGTCAATCTTTTTGGTTAAAAATTCAACTATCTTAAAAATTCGTCTTTTTTGGTAGAAAATGAATCTTTATGGTTGAAAATTCACCTTTTTGGTCGAAAATTCCACTATTTGGTTCAAAAATAATTTTCTTTTTATTAAAGATTTATCTTTATAGTTGAAAGTTAATTTTTATGGTTCTAATTGTAACTATTTTGTTGCAAATTCAAGTTTGTTGGTAGAATATTAATCTTCTTAGTGAAAAATTAATCTTTTTGGTCGAAAATTCAACTATTTGGTTCAAAAGTAATTTTTTAAATTAAAGATTCATCATTATAGTTTGAAATTAATTTTTTTGGTTATAAATGTAACTATTTTGTTGCAAACTCAACTTTTTTGGCAGAATATTAATCTTCTTGATAAAAAATTCATCTTTTTGGTTGAAAATTCATCTTTTTGGTTGAAAATTCATCTTTTTGATTAAAGATTAATTATTTTAGTCTAAAATTCATTTCTTTGCATAAAAATTTCACTATTTTGTTGAAAATTGGTCATCTTTGTTTAAATTCAACAGTTTTTGGTTCAATTCAAAATCTTTTCTGATTGAAATATAAATTATTACATTTTTCCTTATAAATTCAATTACTTAGATGAAATTGGAACTACTTTGTTGAAAATTGTAATTTCTTTTGGTTGATTCATAATTTTAATTCAAAACCCTTTTTGCTTTGGTTGAAAACTTAACTGTTTTGTTGAAAATTCATTTTTAATTTGTTGACAATTAATTTTTTACCTACAAATTAACTATTTCATTTTTGGTTGAAAATGAATTTCCTGTTAAAAATTCAACTATTTTGTTCAAAATTCAGTTTTTGTTGTTGTTAAAAATAATTTGTTTAACTAAAAATATAACCATTCCATTTTTTATTAAAAATGTATCTTCTGTAGTCGAAAATTCAACTATTTTCTTCCAAA